>JACGAQ010000278.1:0-198119 GCA_014119065.1 Orius insidiosus | reverse complement strand
AAATTAATATGTATAAACACAAATATATAATTATGTTATAAAAATGATGATATAAGAAAAATTGCGCCACTGAGCCCCTAGAAAAACATCTGATAATTTTATTAATAAAATATTTAATAATTCCCGGTATAAATTCAAATTTTTTTTAAAGTTTAGCTAGTTCAATATTTTGCGCCTGGCTCGTCCAAACCTGCTTTAATTAATTTTTTACACGCCCTCGCAGAGGTCTTAAAGTTTTTTTTTTGCAAAAGGACTAGGATTTCAATAGAAAATGCCAATTTTGTCTTTTAAGCCCTAAGTAAAGTAGGTGAATCGCTGGTCGATTTCAGCCATTAACGAACTGTCCGAGCTATTGAGATAAAAGCTCTAATACCGGATATCGTCACCCTCACATTAAAATTGCCCAGTTATCGTGCTAATATATATTATATATATATATATCAACGAAATTGTGCATACCTCCTCCGGCTGCAATACCTCCTCCGAGGAACTATGCCCTTCGAAACTTATACTCTAAAATCGCTCAAAGTGAAACGACGAAATCCGAACACTCTTCGAGTCTAAAACATTCTAAAACCCTCGGGTTCCCGCCAGTTTCACCTTAGCAACATCCGAGTCCGGTTCACCCCTTGCCGTCGTACCCCGCTTCTTCCCCACCATCCCTTAGGAGACCGCGTTCACTCTCCTCTCCGCCCGCCCTTCTTTCACCTCCTCACCACCCTAGACCGAATAATTATTATTTCGCCGCGCGACCTAATTTGCATATCATCCGCGTAACTTTAATTTCTCTAATTCTTATAGAAACCCCAGTAAATGACATATCATTTTTTACGTTTTTTATGGCGGAGACAATGGTCACACTCAAATTTCAATTAGACGCGATTATTATTTGGGGGATGGTTGGGGGGGGGAGGGGGGGTGTAAAAATTAAAAAACGGCAAAATCAATAAAAAAATAATTTAGGAAAATTGAACTCAAGGAATTTTCGTAATTCGAAAAAATGGCGGAGTTACGACTGTCTGAAGTAATAAAATGCGCTGCGGCCGTACCTTTGATCCAATCTTCACCAAATTTTCATTGGATCTCCTCTTAGTAGCTAGCGTTCGCCAAGTCAAAAATTTTTCGGCCAATACGGGCGGCTTTCCCCACGTTGCGCTGGCATTATGAAGAACTCTGAGAGCCCCTACGTGTTGCATACCTAATTTCAGCATATTTATTCACGATTTCGTTATTGTTGATATTTTTTAGCATAAATTTTGGTCAAAACCCTGGGGTTTAGGGGGGAGGAGGGGGTACCAAAATTGATCTTGATCTTTTGATTTTTGAAAAACTACCTCTCACCTTAGAACTTTATTGGTAAAACAGTAGGAAACATTGCTTAATTAATCAATTAATCAATTAAAAGTTAAAGAATTTAAAAATTATGTCCAAGAGTTGAAAGTGCCCCTTGCATGTACAACTCGTCAGTCGCCTTGCAGTGAGATTTTAAAAAAGGTTTAAATATTCAAAAAACCGTCTTATTACGACTTTTCTTCGCTTGATTTTGCTCTTAACGGTCTTTTTTTTAATGTTTTAGGCCAAACATCCTTAAAAATCTAATGAAGACGCCTTTTAACTGCAAAAACTAAAAATATCGCCCGCACTAGTTTGAATCTTCCCGCGCCAAATGGGAGGGATTACTTGATTAACTTCAATTAATGAATAGCATCAATCAATTTCTAATTATTCTATTTCTTTAGTTAACCTTATAAAATGAATCCGTGTGAAATTTCGTGGCAAAATATGCTGTTATTCCTCCGTGCGAAAAAGAAAAAACAAATGGCCGGCTTGCTATTTTTGCTTTCGTACGCCGGAGATACTGAATATTTCGTCTCGAAATTTCACAAGGATTCATTTTACACGTTAAACTAAAGAAATAGAATAATTAGAAATTAATTGAAGGTGTTAAATTTTATGATGATCAAGTATTCTTTGCGCCGAAATTCAAACTGGCGCGAACTATAATTTTAGTTTTGAAGCTTAGATACGCTTTCCTTTGATTTTTTATGACTCAAGTCATTGAAAAGTGTCTAAAACCAGGAAAAAAGAACAAATACGAGCAGTTTAGGTATTTTTTACCGAGAATTCGGAATTTTTTAAAAATTACTTTGTCGAAAAGTAAAACCCACCCGTTGCTGTACAACTTCGCACTCCCCTACACAACTTAATTTGGGAAAAATCTGATAAATTAAAAAAACGGCTTTTTAAGACTTCTGATCGTATTGATTGGTGTTTTTAGGTCTTTAGGAACGTTATTAAGCCTAAAAATACTTAAAAAATTAATGGAAAGCTCAATTTAGCTTCATAAACTTAAAATATCGGGTGCGCCAGTTTGAATTTCGGCGCAAAGAATACTTGATCTTCATAAAATTTAACATCTTCAATTAATTTCTAATTATTCTATTTCTTTAGTTTAACGTGTAAAATGAATCCTTGTGAAATTTCGAGACGAAATATTCAGTATCTCCGGCGTACGAAAGCAAAAATAGCACGCCGGCCATTTGTTTTTTCTTTTTCGCACGGAGGAATAACAGCATATTTTGCCACGAAATTTCACACGGATTCATTTTATAAGGTTAACTAAAGAAATAGAATAATTAGAAATTGATTGATGCTATTCATTAATTGAAGTTAATCAAGTAATCGCTCCCATTTGGCGCGGGAAGATTCAAACTAGTGCGGGCGATATTTTTAGTTTTTGAAGTTAAAAGGCGTCTTCATTAGATTTTTAAGGATGTTTTGGCTCTAAAACATTAAAAAAAGACCGTTAAGAGCAAAATCAAGCGAAGAAAAGTCGTAATAAGACGGTTTTTTGAATATTTAAACCTTTTTTAAAATCTCACTGCAAGGCGACTGACGAGTTGTACATGCAAGGGGCACTTTCAACTCTTGGACATAATTTTTTGAATTCTTTAACTTTTAATTGATTAATTGATTAATTAAGCAATGTTTCCTACTGTTTTACCAATAAAGTTCTAAGGTGAGAGGTAGTTTTTCAAAAATCAAAAGATCAAGATCAATTTTGGTACCCCCTCCTCCCCCCTAACCCCAGGGGTTTTGACCAAAATTTATGCTAAAAATATCAACAATAACGAAATCGTGAATAAATTTGCTGAAATTAGGTATGCAACACGTAGGGGCTCTCAGAGGGCTTCATAATGCCAGCGCAACGTGGGGAAAGCCGCCCGTATTGGCCGAAAAATTTTTGACTTGGCGAACGCTAGCTACTAAGAGGATCCAATGAAATTTGGTGAAGATTGGATCAAAGGTACGGCCGCAGCGCATTTATTATTACTTCAGACAGTCGTAACTCCGCCATTTTTTCGAATTACGAAAATTCCTTGAGTTCAATTTTCCTAAATTATTTTTTTATTGATTTTGCCGTTTTTTAATTTTTACACCCCCTCCCCCCCCCCCAACCATCCCCCCAAATAATAATCGCGTCTAATTGAAATTTGAGTGTGACCATTGTCTCCGCCATAAAAAAACATAAAAATGATGTGTCATATGACGGGGTTTGATAATAATTAATAAAATTAAAATTTCGAAAATGATATGCAAATAATAAGTTGATTAGGGTGGGCGCGGGGGGAGGTAGGAGTTAATGAATGCGCCTTCCGAGTATTGTGGAAGGGAAGGGGTGGTAGCCCGGACCCTCGAAACGGTTGGTAACAGAGGCGAAGGGAAGATAGACGAGGGGGGAAGGGGGCACGGAGCACGAAGATCGTGAAGGTCGAATCGAAAAATTTTAGAGGGTTTTAGAGAGTTGATGATGATGACGTACCCGGAGGTAGGTCTAGTTCCTCCGGAGGAAGTATATACAATTGCCCCTTACGGAGTCACGGAGTAGGCTAGACCCGCAACACGGAGGAACTATGTACAATTTCAAAGTTTAAATCCTGTGCATACCTCCTCCGCATAGCTCCTCCGGCAACCGGAGGAAGTATGTACAATTTTCAACCCAAATGAGGAGGTATGTACATAATATATATATAAACTTTTCAACTGAGGATGGTTTTGGGGTCCAGGAGGTATGAAACGAAAAACGTATAGAAAAGTTTTTGAATCTGCGACTACTTGGTACATTACAATAGGTAGATTTTTGAAGAAAAGAAATCTACCTAAAAGAAAGAAAAACCCAGAAAATTTTTCGAAACAAAATTTTTTTTTTTACAAAAAAAACTTAGCACTTCCCCGTTCGTTATACTTCCCCGTTCGTTATACTTCCCCGTTCGTTATACTTCCCCTCCCATATACTTCCTACTCCGTTATACTTCCCCCTCCGTTATACTTCCCCTCCTACATACTTCCCCTCCCAATACTTCCCACTCCGTTATACTTCCCCTCCCATATACTTCCCCCTCCTATATTGTTACTTCTCTTTAAGGAAGTTCCCGTCGGGGCCAGCTCCAGACTAGTACATTTATACAATATGAAGGAAAAATTGCGTTTTCACAATCTTCGTTCAACAAAAAAATGTATTGTGTAAAAAAAGTCCGAACCAAATACGAAAATATGTAAGAAAGAAATATTGGAAAGTGCGTGGCCTTGAGAGGATTAATTGATCTCTGACCTCGAATGGGGGGATAGCGCCCTCCGTTTCTTTTACTCCTCCCGGCATTTTCCGCCGAATCTTTCTAGAAGGATTACGACGAAACTATTCATCGGATTTTGTTATATAAAATATTTTTGGAAACAGCTCGTCAAAGCCTACAAAATGACTGACGGTTTTTTTTTGAAAAAATGTTTTAGGCGAAAAATAAAATTTCTATTTTCCACAGGAAAACTTTTTCGGAAAAACTGCTCCCAAGACCGCCACGGCATTTCCAAAATAAGGAGAACGAGCTTTTGTAAAAAATTTTCCGACGATTTTTAGTGCTCAAATATTGGGGACTAATTTTAGGCATCTTCCATCTCTGTCTAACACTTGGTTGAATTTTGTGGTCTGATCCGCCTTAAGTACCTGTCCACAATGTACATAATTTTGTATATTTTATTTAAAAACAATAAATTTTTAAATTTTATCATATGACATATGTACATCATTGTGTAATGATGGATAAAATTGGTGATTATTTCGATGTCGATGAAGTTATACAGAAATTGATTGGAGCGAAGAAATTCAAAAAACGTGTTCAAGTTTTAGAAGAAAGAGTGATAATAACTCTCTGTAATATTTCGAAGGATGTTTTACTTTCTCAAGGGACGCTTTTGGAAGTGACGGCCCCGATAAAAATCTGCGGCGACATCCACGGACAGTTTCATGACCTCCTCCGTCTTTTCGAACTGGCAGCGTTTCCTCCCAGGTCAAATTATTTGTTTTTGGGCGATTACGTGGATAGAGGAAGAAACTCTATTGAGACAATCTGTTTACTTCTGGCTTATAAAATCAAATATAAAGAAACTTTTCATATTCTTCGTGGCAACCATGAATGTGCGGATATAAATCGAATCTACGGTTTTTATGAGGAATGTGATAAAAGATATTCTGTTTATCTTTACAAAATATTTAACGAATGTTTTAACTGTTTTCCTCTAGCAGCGATAGTCGAATCAAAGATTTTTTGTTGCCACGGAGGCTTGAGTCCTTTTTTAAAAAATATGGCTCAGATAAGAGTGATTAAAAGGCCGGTAAAAGTCCCGGACTCTGGGTTTATCTGCGATCTCCTTTGGTCCGATCCTGACGAAGACATAGAAGGATGGATGTTCAACGAAAAAAGAGGGATTTCGTACATTTTCGGCCGGGATGTCATCGAAGATTTCGTCCGAACTCACGGGTTCGATTTGATCTGTCGTGCCCACCAAGTCGTCCAAGGAGGCTACGAGTTTTCCGCCGGAAAAAAACTCGTCACCGTTTTTTCAGCGCCCAACTACAAATCCTTGAAAAACTTAGGAGCTGTTATGACCGTCACTAAAAACGAAAATTCTATTTTATGTGATTTTCAAACATTCAAATCTACCTAGGTTACGTAATGGTAACCTTAAAACCTTCCCCAAGCCATCTGATTTCAATTACGTTTAATTAAAATTTATTTCACAACCAAGAACAACATTATTCACAATTCTAAGGCTGAATAACTTTTATCTTGAACCATAAAATAAAGACTTAATCTTTATTTTATGACTAAACATAAGTTTTGTTCCAACCGCAGTTTGAAACTCCTGGAGTACGCTCAGAAGGATTTGGACATCAAATTCGACGTCGTTCAAATCGTTTTTCCGTCAAATTTGAAGTCATCTGACGTCCAATTTGACGTCCAAATACTTCTGCGCATGCTCCAGAAGTTGCAAACCAGTTTCAAACTGCGGTTTGAACAAAGCTATAATTATACGTTAGTCTATGAAGAAGCTAAAAAATTTGAATTTTTGTAGCTTAAATATTTTTAAATTCTTCAAAGGGAAGTTATTGTGCAGCTCTCCATAACGCTTTTGAAAAGGGTGACCTCTGGAAAATTCCCCTCCGTTATACGTCCCCTCCTTTATACTTCCCCTCCGTTATACTTCCCCCTCCTATAGTAGTACTTCTCTTTAAGGAAGTTTTCGTTGGAAGCTCTTCAAAAAAGTACTTTTCAACGGCGACAGTTTTCATCCGATTTTCACCAAATTTTAAATTAAAAGCGGCGATGGTCAACCTGCTGGAAGCCCTGAAGTGGGAACGTTATAGCCAAAAAGAGGTTACCACTTTGTTTAGTTTTCTGGCCAATTATTTAATAAAGAAACTTATTAGTGATTTTATTGAAAAGTTTATTTGTATAAAAAGATGGCGACAAACACTTTGAGCTCTGCTTTTCGAAAAATCGACGTCGACCAGTATAATGAGGATCAGTACAGGGAGGAAGATGCGGCGGACACGCAGTCTCCACCCTTGGGACCGGATGAGTCAGAAGTCAATCAGCTACTTAGCCAGTATCCTTATTATTTTATTTTAAACTATCATTTTTCAGCATCCAGGCAGTAAGAATGAAAGTTTTCGCCCAGCCACGTCACACGGAACGGGCGAGAACACCCCGAATTTCTCCCTATTATAAGGTTTTTTTTTCATGATTTTCAACTATCCAAGGGAGTGGCCATACAATGTAAAGGAGGCTTTCGCCATAATGCCATGGCGCCATTTCCAGAGCCAACTACCCTAGACAGTGGCCATACATGCAAAGGAGGCCAACTACTCTAGGAAGTGGCCATAAATCCAAAGGAGGTTTTCGCCATAATGCCATGGCGCCCTTCAAGGGCCAACTACCCTGAAAGTGGCCATACAACGCAAAGGAGGCTTTCACCATAATGCCATGGCGCCCTTTCAAGGGCCAACTATCCTAGGGAGTGTCCATACAATGCAAAGGGGGCTTTCGCCATAATGCCATGGCGCCCTTTCAAAGGCCAACTACCTTAGGAAGTGGCCATACAATGCAAAGGGGGCTTTCGGCATAATGCCATGGCGCCCTTTCAAGGGCCAACTACCCTAGGGAGTTGCCATACACTGCAAAGGTGGCTTTCGCCATAATGCCATGGCGCCCTTTCAAGGGCCAACTACCCTAAGGGGGCTTTCGCCATAATGCCTTGGCGCCCTTTCAAGGGTCAACTACACAAGGGAGTGGCCATACAATGCAAAGGGGGCTTTCGCCATAATGCCATGGAGCCCTTTCAAGGGCCAACTACCCTTAAAGTGGCCATACAATGCAAAGGGGGCTTTCGCCATAATGCCATGGCGCCCTTTCAAGGGCCAACTACCCTAGGGAGTGGCCATACAATGCTAAGGAGGCTTTCACCATAATGCCACGGCCCCCTTTCAAGGGCCAACTACCCTAAGGGGGCTTTCGCCATAATGCCATGGCGCCCTTCCAAGGGCCAACTACCCTAGGGAATAGCCATACAATGCAAAGGGAGCTTTTGCCATAACGCCATGGCGCCATTTCATAGGCCAACTACTTTAGGAAGTGGCCATACAATCCAAACGAGGCTTTCGCCATAATGCCATGGCGCCCTTTCAAGGGCCAACTACCCTAGGGAGTGGCCATACAATCCAAACGAGGCTTTCGCCATAATGCCATGGCGCCCTTTCAAGGGCCAACTACCCTAGGGAGTAGCCTACAATGCAAAGGGAGCTTTTGCCATAACGCCATGGCGCCATTTCATAGGCCAACTACTTTAGGAAGTGGCCATACAATCCAAACGAGGCTTTCGCCATAATGCCTTGGCGCTCTTTCAAGGGCCAACTACCCTAAGGAGTGGCCATACAATCCAAACGAGGCTTTCGCCATAATGCCATGGCGCCCTTTCAAGGGCCAACTACCCTAGGGAGTAGCCATACAATGCAAAGGGAGCTTTTGCCATAACGCCATGGCGCCATTTCATAGGCCAACTACTTTAGGAAGTGGCCATACAATCCAAACGAGGCTTTCGCCATAATGCCTTGGCACCCTTTCAAGGGCCAACTACCCTAGGGAGTGGCCATACAATGCAAAGGGGGGGGGGCTTTCGCCATAATTATTAAGCTTTCAATCATAAAAATGGGAGCTTGATTACAATTTTTCCTTAATATAAAACGTAGAGGAAATAACATAGAAGCATTAATATGTGTCCTCAAAAATGCACCTTTAGCATCAAAAATCCACAAGTTAAAGTAAGTAATTTTTTTTAAAAACTAGTATAAATAAAAAATTGTTTTCTTCAGGATAGCGCTTTGAATTTGACGATGAAGGTTCTTATGACATTCAAATCTTCACAAATGGATGAAGCAGTCGCCGCTTTAAGTAGCGACCTAGTGGACACCCTCATGAAGTACATTTACCGCGGTTTTGAATTCCCATCGGAAAAACGCTGCGGACAACTTTTACTCTGGCATGAAAAAGTCTACGCAGTCGGAGGCCTCGGCTCCATCGTCAGAGTCCTCACAGAAAGCAAACGTGCCTAAAAGACTTTTTTTTTGTTATTATTTTATGATTGCAACGAACTGAAAATAAACAAGGTTATTCATTATGTCTCTTTATTAATATGTGCAATAATTATTGTATAATAAACTACTTCTTTTACTAAAAATATGAAGCATTTCAAAAAACCTCTTTTTTCCCCTAATAAATTCTGATGATTTGAATCATGCAAAAAAGTACTTGTTTGAAGAGCTTTCAACGAAAACTTACTTAAAGAGAAGTAACAATATAGGAGGGGGAAGTACAATGGAGGGGGAAGTATATGGAAGGGGAAGTATAACAGAGGGGGAAGTATAAGGGAACAAAACTACAAAGGAGGGGGAAGTTTTTTTTTCGAAAATTTTTCCAAGTTTTTTTTTTTTTTCCAAAAAATTTTCCAAGTTTTCTTTTCTTTTTTTTTCGAAATTTTTTCAAGTCTGTTTTTTCGAAATTTTTTTCAAGTTTGTTTTTTCGAAAATTTTTCCAAGTGTCAAGGTAGAAATTATGGGCTCTTTGGCCTACGGATGTACCTCTCGTAATGGGTAGAAGTATGAAATTTCTTCCTATTAAAAAAATAATTATTAAAAAGTGGCAATTTTTTTACACCAAAAATTCGTAAAAATATAAGGAGTAATTGGTGAAAATCGGACCAACAGTTCGGCCGCTGCGAATTTTTTAAAATTTCAAACAGACATATCTCCGCCATTTTTTCAAAATTCAAAAATCGCCCTCGTTAGTCTAAAGAAATTTGTGTGAAATCGGATGAAAACTGTGGCGGTAAAGTGTTCTGGAAAAAATGCTACGGACGGCCGGCCGGTACGACAGACAAAGTTGAGATCGGTAAAGATCAATATTTGAATTGACCCCATACCCGACGTCGAGGGCATCACAATAACTTCTTTAAGAAAGTTAAAAAGTACTAGATTGAAGAGCTTCCAACGAAAACTTAGAAGTAAAAGTATAGGAGGAGGAAGTACATATAAAGGAGGCTAATTATAACAGAGGGGAAAGTATAAGGGGGGGGAAGTATAACGTAGAGGGAAGTTTAAAGGGGGGGAAGTATAACAGAAGTTTTTTTTCCAAAAAATTTTCCAATTTTTTTTTTATTGATAATAAAATATTATAATGAATAACAATTTCTTAATAATACAAAAATAAAATATTGCGTTCAGTCTACAACGAGAGAGCAGTTTTATAATTTCGCTTGTGCTGTTTTCAGCATGATTTTACTCATTTCGTTTAATGAGGTTCGAAGCGACTCTTCGAATTTCAAGGCGCTCGTTTCGTCGCATGAGACGAAAGAGGACGTACCAAAATTGATGTTGTTCTTTCTCGGATTATAGCAGCATGAATAGCCATTTTGGACCAAAGGTCCGTAAACCATAAAACCATCAGAGGATGATGCCACCTGAATGAAAAAGAGAAAACATTTTTTATTGTTTTCAAGTAAAGATTTCATTTCTTTTATCGATCGTGTTAATACACGTTCAAATTTGGCAGTGCTTGTTTCTTGGCATGACTTAAAAGAGGTGGTTCCGAAGTTGAAGTTTTTTCTACGGACGTTATAGCAAATGGCATAACCGTCTAAAGTTAACGGTAAAGCATGAATCCGTTACATTCTGAAGTGACCTGTGCCGACAAATTAGCTTTCTTGGTTTTACACAGGGGGTTCCCAATGTGGCAGCTATGCCAGGAAGCTATATTTTTATATAGTGATTACTGCTTACCTGACTTGTCGATATTCTCATATGTGCGCTAGCTTTGAATGCCTTTTCATCATAAAACTTTGGAATCGGCATCCCATTTTCTTTAGCAATCAACTTCAAGCCCAATAAATGCCTGTCAACCCCTTGAGCATTCATAGCCTAAAACAAAATTCATCAAATTTAACTTCAGTTTTAAATATTAAGCCAAGTAAAAAAAGCGAAGAGTTTCAAACGAAAACTTCCTTAAAGAGAAGTAAAAATGTAGGAGGGGGAAGTATAACGGAGGGGGAAGAAAAAAGGAGGGGAAGTATAACGGAGTGTGAAGTATAACGGGGGGGGGGCATAAGGGAGGGAAAGTTGGTGGAGGCCTAGAAACCCAAAGGTCGCAAGTTCAAATCCCAGGCGATCAATAAAAATTAACATCTCAACTTAAAGCAATCGTATAGTACAGGGAAGTATGCCGGGGGGGGGGAAGTATAAGGGAGAGGGAAGTAAAAAGGAGGGGAAGTATAACGGGGTGTGAAATAAAACGGGGGGGGGGGGTGGTCCCAGGTTCAAATCTCAGTTGATCAATAAAAATTAACAGCTCAACTTACAGCAATCGTATAGTACAGGGAAGTATGCCGGGGGGGGGGGGAGTATAAGGGAGAAGGAAGTAAAAAGGAGGGGAAGTATAACGGAGTGTGAAGTATAACGGGGGGGGCGCATAAGGGAGGGAAAGTTGGTGGAGGCCTAGAAACCCAAAGGTCGCAAGTTCAAATCCCAGGCGATCAATAAAAATTAACATCTCAACTTAAAGCAATCGTATAGTACAGGGAAGTATGCCGGGGGGGGGGAAGTATAAGGGAGAGGGAAGTAAAAAGGAGGGGAAGTATAACGGAGTGTGAAATATAACGGGGGGGGGGGGTGTCCCAGGTTCAAATCTCAGTTGATCAATAAAAATTAACAGCTCAACTTACAGCAATCGTATAGTACAGGGAAGTATGCCGGGGGGGGGGGAGTATAAGGGAGAGGGAAGTAAAAAGGAGGGGAAGTATAACGGAGTGTGAAGTATAACGGGGGGGGGGGGCGCATAAGGGAGGGAAAGTTGGTGGAGGCCTAGAAACCCAAAGGTCGCAAGTTCAAATCCCAGGCGATCAATAAAAATTAACATCTCAACTTAAAGCAATCGTATAGTACAGGGAAGTATGCCGGGGGGGGGGAAGTATAAGGGAGAGGGAAGTAAAAAGGAGGGGAAGTATAACGGAGTGTGAAATATAACGGGGGGGGGGGGGGGTCCCAGGTTCAAATCTCAGTTGATCAATAAAAATTAACAGCTCAACTTACAGCAATCGTATAGTACAGGGAAGTATGCCGGGGGGGGGGGGAGTATAAGGGAGAGGGAAGTAAAAAGGAGGGGAAGTATAACGGAGTGTGAAGTATAACGGGGGGGGGGGGGCGCATAAGGGAGGGAAAGTTGGTGGAGGCCTAGAAACCCAAAGGTCGCAAGTTCAAATCCCAGGCGATCAATAAAAATTAACATCTCAACTTAAAGCAATCGTATAGTACAGGGAAGTATGCCGGGGGGGGGGGAAGTATAAGGGAGAGGGAAGTAAAAAGGAGGGGAAGTATAACGGAGTGTGAAATATAACGGGGGGGGGGGTGGTCCCAGGTTCAAATCTCAGTTGATCAATAAAAATTAACAGCTCAACTTACAGCAATCGTATAGTACAGGGAAGTATGCCGGGGGGGGGGGGGGAGTATAAGGGAGAGGGAAGTAAAAAGGAGGGGAAGGGGAAGTATAACGGAGTGTGAAGTATAACGGGGGGGGGGGCATAAGGGAGGGAAAGTCGGTGGAGGCCTAGAAACCCAAAGGTCCCAGGTTCAAATCCCAGGTGATCAATAAAAATAAACATCTCAACTTACAGCAATCGTATAGTTTTTATGTGCCTGAATTGCTTCTTTTAACGCATTTGCTTTTTCTCCTTCGCTCGCACACTCATCCAGCATAGTTTGAGCGAATTTTATAGATTCAACGGAACACGAGCGGATAGTTTCAGTCCTACCACCTTTAAACATGCGAGTCGAAGCAGATTCATAATGCGCTCCAGGTACTTTATGAATCCTACAACCAAATAAACAATATTTTTTTCTATACAAAAGGTTACCTATAAAAAGCGTATTGCATCGCCATTTGTAAAAAGCTATCTGGACTAACTTTGAGCCCTTTGATCGCATCTTTGCCATAATCGTCAAATGAGAAACAGTTAAATTCCAAATCATCTACCAACCTAAAAAAGAAACAATAAAAAAAAAATTTTAATGTAAAAAAACAAACTTGGTCAAATTAATATCGGCTTTATTAATCATGGAATCTATGGTGCTGTTAGTCACAAATTTCAATTCTTCATGGCATGATTTCACATTTTCATCACCGACTTCATCTTTTTCTCTGAAAAAAAGAGTTAACAAAAAGGAAAGGATAACAAAATACGAACAAATGTTTCATAATATGGTCCATCATAATGGCTATCGGTTGACCTTCTGCAGGGCTATGTTCATATGTCAAACCGATGCCTCCATCTTTGCTGACAATGAACTAAAATAGTGGTTAAGTTTGGTTTTTTTGCGTTTTTGAGACTAACTTGAATTGTTTTGTCGTACCAACGATTCCCTGCGTTGTTCTTTGGGCCTCCACCGTGCACCAATTGTTGCCCAGTTGTTGTCATGTTGTTTCTGCAATGGGGAGGATCGTTGGCGTCCAAACACATAAGAAACAAAGACGATTTTATAGCATCCAGCGCATGACAGTTTTCTGAAACTAAGTTTTTTCAATTATCACAAGACTGCAGATAAAAGCCAAATACTTTTTTTGAGCTCTTCATAACTTGAAGACCAGTTATCTCTGTGGTCGGCAGACAAAAGCCCAATTGCTTTTCCAGGATTGCTACATGTCTTCTGCCAAATTTCTTTTAAGCTTTCTAAAATCTAGAAATCAATATTATATAATTTTTTTGACATATTTTGTAATGATTACCTGGTTATATTTTAGCCAACATGAATTTTTTTTGACGACTACTTTGTAGAAATGATTATTTGAAGCGACGATGATATGTTCGGATTCTGGATGATAAGTGAGGGAGTCTCTTGGAGTACCTGGAATTCGAGTGGTCCCGAAGACCTTTTTGTATTGGCCCATGTCGAGTGGGATCTTCCCGAACATTTCTTGAGGTAAAGCATCGTCGTCGATGAGTTTTTATAATCTAATGCGGCAGCGATTATTTTCGCTGCACAACGTAATCGATCGTCGTCCGATTTAAATACTTGATGGGGAAATACTAAACCAGGGCTTGAGTATACAACTACTGGATCCCTGTATTCAAGGTAAGCAGACGTAACCCACCAATCTTCCAACTGAAAAAAGTTATAATTATGATTACAGATTTGAGCAGCTAAGGGCAATAGATTTGGGAATGATCAGTATGTAAGGACTCTTAGCTTACAAGTAGCTGCAGTGATAAACAGCTAAAAGCAATGGATTAGCACAGGAACTAAGGACTCTCAGCTTAAGAGTAGGAGCTAAATGCAGCTGCCACTACAGCATCTAAAACAGCTTAAAGCAAAGGACTTGAGAAAAATGAGTATCAAAGACGCTTCGGCTGCAAGTGGCTGCAGAGATTTAAATAGCTACAAGCAAAAGACTTAAGCAAAATAAGTATCTAAGAAAGGTTTCCTTGCTAGTAGATGCAGAGATTTAATCAGCTAAAAGCAATAGATTAGAACAGGAACTAGGTAAGGACTCTAAATGTAAGAGTAACAGCTAAAAGCAGCTGCTACTACAGCATCTAAAACAGCTTAAAGCAATGGACTTCAGCAAAATGAGTATCAAAGACTGCTAGTGGCTGCAGAGATTTACGCAGCTAAAAGCAATAGATTTGAAAAGCTCTAAGGATTCTTAGCTTAAGAGTAGCAGCTAAAAGGAGCTGTTACTACAGCATCTAAGACAGCTTAAAGCATTAAGCAACAGACTTGTGTGAAATGAGTATCAAGGATGCTTCGGTTGCTATTGGCCGCAGAGATTTAAACACCTAAAAGGAAATTAGCAGCTAAAATCAGCTGCTACTTCATCTAAAAGCAGCTGATACTACAGCATCTAAAAGAAGCTGATACTACAGCATCTAAAAGCAGCTGATACTACAGCATCTAAAAGCAGCTGATACTACAGCATCTAAAAGCAGCTGATACTACAGCATCTAGCAGCTGCTACTACAGCATCTAAAAGCAGCTGCTACAACTGACTCTTAGCTGCTAAAACCATCTGCTGCTGCAGCAGCAAAAACACCTAAAAAGCAATGGACTTGATCCAAATAAGTACACAAGGGCACTTCGCTTACTAGTATCTGCAGAGAATTGAATAGCTAAAAGCAATAGATTTGGGCAAAATAAGGGGAAAGCAGATAAAGAAAAGAAAGCTTCTTTAACTGGCAGAAATTTCTACAGAAAGCTTTAATTAAAATAAATGATAAATTACCCAGTTGTCCATTTTGGCCGCTCTTTGAAGAAGCAACGCATTAAGCTGCTCTCCTTCTCCTTGGCTAAAGTCTTTGATTACATTTAACGCATTTTTTGTTCTTCAGGAGTCAAAAAAGGCTGCACAGACTTGTAGTACTTCTCAAGAGTGGAACTAAGCTGAGGCACTGGATATTTCTGAAGTTTCACCGCAGAACCCGATAACGCCCTCATCGGTAAAAGGGCAGGCCTCGCCTTTTCAATTGTTTTAAGTAAAACTCTCATTTTTAGTCTATCTACAACAAGCGAAAAAACTATTTATAAAACAAAAACTTTAAACAGAATGTTAAAAATTCAGAAATGTCAACTAAGATGGTATCAAAAATAGTAACCTGCGATAAGAAAAACCTCTTGAAACTATGAATACTGATAACAGTTATCATTTTGACATAACGATTCCTAAAATTTGAGATATACAAAACAAACCTTTTCCATTTCTTCTTAATATTAAAATGGAACTAAAAATTCCATACTCTCATAAAATGTTCAAGTTCTTAATATTGAAACCTGTTGAATGGCCTCTCTCGCTCAACTGGGCCACTTTCGTAGCGATAAGCTGATTATGGAGATTAAAGTACAACCATGACTTTTAAAATTCGATTGTCTTTAAAAAAAATTGATGAATCCGTAAAATTTTTGTTAGAAGTTAAGTAGGGGCTTTTTATTTCGGACTTTAATACAAAAATCGATAGTTCTTAGAGAATTTATCGATGGTTTAAATAAACAGTTTTTCTGTTCTATGTTTAAGGTGACCATACGTCCTGCTTTGGGCGGGACAGTCCCGCATTGGTGGGTTGTGTCCCGTTGTCCTCTAATAAAGTTGAAATCTACGGAATGAAGCCAGGGTTTTAAGTAGTTTCCCTTGATTTTCAGGTCCAGAAACATCCTGTTAGACGGGTGTTCGGGCGTTTAACACTGTTTTTACTAGTTTTAACGGGTATTCGGTCGTTAAACATATTTTTTAAAGGGTTTTGAGTCCTTTTCCTCGATTTTCTGGACAAGAAACACCCTTTTAAACGAGTGTTCGGGCGTTTAACACATTTTTTACAAGTTTTAACGGGTGTTGGTCGTTAAACATCTTTTTTAAAGGGTTTGGGTCAAGAAACACCCTCTTAAACGGGTGTTCGGCGTTTAACACATATTTTTACTAGTTTTAACGGGTGTTTGGTCGTTAAACATCGTTTTTTAAAGGGTTTTGGGTCAAGAAACACCGTCTTAAACGGGTGTTCGGCGTTTAACATATATTTTACTAGTTTTAACGGGTGTTTGGTCGTTAAACATTTTTTTTGAGGTTTTGAGTCCTTTTCCTCGATTTTCTGGTCAAGAAACACCCTTTTAAACGAGTGTTCGGGCGTTTAACACATTTTTTTACAAGTTTTAACGGGTGTTTGGTCGTTAAACATCTTTTTTTAAAGGATTTTGGGTCAAGAAACACCCTCTTAAACGGGTGTTCGGGCGTTTAAGACATGTTTTACTAGTTTTAACGGGTGTTTGGTCGTTAAACATCTTTTTTTAAAGGGTTTTAGGTCAAGAAACACCCTCTAAACGGGTGTTCGGGCGTTTAACACATGTTTTTAGTAGTTTTAACGGGTGTTTGGTCGTTAAACATCTTTTTTTAAAGGGTTTTGAGTCCTTTTCCTCGATTTTCTGGTCAAGAAACATCCTTTTAAACGGGTGTTTGGGCGTTTAAAACATGTTTTACTAGTTTTAACGGGTGTTTGGTAGTTAAACATCATTTTTTAAAAGGGTTTTGGGTCAAAAAACACCCTCTTAAACGGGTGTTCGGGCGTTTACCACATGTTTTTACTACTTTTAACGGGTGTTTGGTGGTTAAACATCTTTTTTTAAAGGGTTTTGGGTAGCCGAGGAACTTCAGTGTTGCTCCTTGAGGGAAGTACGCAATACCGGACGGTCTTGCGGGTTTAGCATTTAAAAAAATTAAACGGCTCACACAGTATTTTTTTAATGTCAATCACAACCGTAGTTCAACAACAACAACTAAGTAAAAAAACTCTAAAATGACTGTAAAACTTAACAAACTTTTTTAGCATTTGTTTGACACATTTTAAAAATTCATCAAATTCTAATCTGCAGTCGTTTTTCGCTAACTCTTGAACCATGAGTACACAAGTTGCATAAATCTTCGCTTCAAATGAGCATCGGTTAAGCAAACTTGGATACTGCTTGACTCTTAATTTTGCTTTCTTCACAGCCTCCATTTTCAAATCAAAGTGCGCGAATTATTTTTTCTGAGGCACCTAGAAAAAAAAAGTTATACACTGGCTATTTTTATCTGGGTTTACTTTAGAAATATCGATACCAGAGCACGACGTAGACTCGTCTTTCCAGGTCACACAACATTCTCTCAAATATTCAATAAACTTTTGACATTTAGGTTCTTGGAAATTATTTTCTAAAAAAAAATCTTTAAGCTCAGGGATACTTTTTATTAGAAAATACCTCTAAGACATTGTTGAATTTGGCAGGCGTAAACTTTGCATGGGTCCTTGGGTTTCATGGAAGATTTTTCATTTGGGTGCAAGAAGATGAAATTTGAGGATAATTTGGTAAGTATTGAGGAAATTTTAGTAAACAAATGGAGTTTTCATCGCGGTTTTCTAGCGTGTAGAAGACATGCGCGATCTACGTAACCATCGGGGAACTGGTGAGCTCATGACGGTTGAAAGTCGGGTTAAATAATAAAACTAAATAAAAAACTGTTTTGTACTAATTACTTATTTCAAGCTTAAAAATTACTGTTACAAAGTCGTTTTAAAGTTTAATGAACATTTTATTTGGAAGACTCATCGGCGGAGATAATAGAGACGTCCGTTTCTGCTTCGGGCGGCGACCGGTGCTGGAATTTGTCTGCATGATGTCAAAGGCTGGCCTGTGGTTCCAGGTGGGCATGTGCAAACAGCAGTGTGGTCCCTTGGCGTACAAGTGGCTCCATGTCCGCACGATCCAACCTCACAAGTCGACCTGCATTGGTAGTTTACGCAAGTTTTGTCATGCGAGCATTCTCTGTCAGATGAACATTCTCCTCTTCTGCATGAAGATAAAGCGTCTCCAAGGTATCCTGGTAAGCATGTGCAAACTGGTCGTTCATTTCCTGATCTGTCATGTCCAGGAGTACACTGAGCGTTGGCACCACACGGGTTCGGAATACACAAATCGGCTGTAAATAATTATTATTGTGATGTGCCCAAGGATTGTTTATTACATTTTTCAAAAGGTCTGCAAGACACGAAAGGATCTCCAGTCATATGTCTTGGGCAGCTGCAAACAGGCGTCGTTCTGTCTTTAACCCTGCAGTCTGCGTTAATACCGCACTGTCCGGCGCAAGGGTCGATACATTTTCCAGCGCTGCAGGCTGGTCTTCCTGACGGGCAGTCATAATGGCTTTCACATTCAAGGTTGCATGAAACGTACGGATCACCAAAAGTACCCTAAAAAACTTCATGTTATCGGTACTTCAGAGAGATTGATATTACCGAAGGGCATTTGCAGACGGCGCGATGATTTGATACGTCGCAACGGGCGTTGCTGGCGCAAGTGCCTGTAGTACAGACAGGGGTGCATTTGTAATCATGGCCGCATTTTGAATGAGCTCCGCAGTCGCTGTCGACTTCGCATTCATGATTGCATCCAGTCAACGGCTGTCCGACGAATCCGGGTAAACAGCTACAAGTCGGGACATCGTTAACGACTTCGCATCTCGTATTTCTTCCACATGGACTCGGATTGCACAATTCCTCTATAACAAAATGATTACCTAAGACCCTAAAAAAAGAATACATACGTGGGTGGAATGGACGACAATGGACTAGAGGATCTCCAGTATGGCCTGCAGGGCAAGTGCAGACCGGAACATGATTTCTTGCTGTACATTGCGCATTTGTTCCACACTGTCCAGCACAAACATCAACACATCTGTAGTCTCGGCAAAGCCTATTTCCTCCGCAATCACTCGTTTCTAAAATTTCTCAGAATTTTTAAAAATATCCCACGCAAACTTTGACCCATTTCTATATAAGGGGAACAATAAAAGCAGAAGATGGTCGATTCTCCTCGACATATTTAAGTCAAGGATGTCCAGAAAAATAAACATACCTGCACATTCGCCTCTTTGACAGTAGGTTAGAGGATTCCCCCAGTATCCAGGAAGACAAACGCATACTGGACGATTGTCTCGGGCGATACATTGGGTGTTTGACCCACAGGGACTCGGATGACAAATGTCGTCGGCATCTAAAATTATGCTTGTAAAGTTCCAATTTTGATTCATAAAATCACTCACTTATAATCGTAACTAAAAATAAAACTCCGAGAAGCACGAAGCTTCTCTTCTCCATGAAAGACTGCAACAATAAAAGAAGTTAATGTTTAAAACAGTAAAATTATATTATTTATTTTACGATCGGAGTTGTAAATTCTAACAGTGCCATTCATAAAAGCACAGTTGCATGTGGAAGAGGTCAATAACATTTCCTGCTCGGACGGGATCGTTAAAGAAGCAAGTCAACGATATGACCAAAGAAGGACGAACTGGATCATGGTCTAGGACGTGGGGTGTCCCTGCCCTTGGCCCCCCACGTTTGTCTTCAAATAAATTATGTAAAACGATTACAATAACAAATATTCTGACGATTTCTCTGAACAGAGAAAAACTTGACCTTCGAAATTAGCGGAGGAGTAGGAAGAGATCGACGCTTAAAAATTGATTCGCTTGTTTCAAGCTAATTTTTTTTTAAATGGACGTTTTCCGCGTTTCTTTGACAATTTTGACTGACGATTTCCACCCCATCGATTACCTACTTAGGCACTCAAAATTCAATCTATTGAAGGCTTTTTCCGATCCAATGAACCATGCGGCTTTGATCAGAATCTCCATTTTTGATAATTTCCTTTGATTCTTGAGTAGGGAAAAAAATGACAAAATTTTGCTACTTTGAGGAAGTTCTCGTCGAGGCTCCAAGTAAGTTGGTAAGCGTGGGATTATTTAAATTTCGTTTATATAATTTTTTAATTCTTTTGTGGATCGATAAAAAGTGAAAACTCATTTTTGATACGAATTTCACATATTCATTGTGCCAATCTTGATGCCCACGTATGAAAAATAATTTCCAAGGCGTAACGAAATTTCGCAACAAATAATCGTATTTTGACATTTATAATTGATTGGGGTTTTTTGCGTAAAATTTCTTGAATTTTGCAAAAAGTTATTGTGATACCCTACACGACAGGTTTTTGGGGAAGAGTCTTCCAGACCCCGGAGGGTCAAATCGAATAGTGATCTTTACCGATCTCAACTCTGTGCTTCCGGCCGGCTGGCCGTCCGAAGCATTTTTCCGGAACACTACAAAAATTGTAGACCACAATTTTGAACCAATTTTCACAAAATTTTCCAAAATTTTCACTTTTTTCTTTTCATTCTGGAAACAGTGTAAGTATCTAGAATTATTATTTTAACTTCCTCGGCCAAGGAACCCTCCTTTCTCAATTTTTAGACATTTTTCTTCATTTTCAGGTTTAAAAAAATTTTTTTTAGAATTTCATGGATTTTTTTTTTTTTTTTTTTTTTTTTTTTTTTTTTTTTTTTTTTTTTTTTTTTTTTAAGAGAAAAGCCTTATTTTCTGGTCTTGTGCTGGTCCCCAACTAGAATTTCCTCAAAGGAAATCAGAAATAATTTTTCAATTTAAAATTTGCAATTATCCACGTAAATGAAAGTCTTTGCCGAATATAAACATAAAACGTGCTTGAACAGGCAAAATTTTTTCCACCTGTCGTATTTCAACTTCCTCAAAGAGAAGTTATTGTAATACCCTCCAATGTAGGGTTTTTGAAAAAAGGTCTTCAAGACCCCGTAGAGGAAAATTGAAATTAAAAACGTTAACATTTAAATTATGCTATAAATTTTAGTATAATTTAGTGGAACAATGGGGTGGTTTTTAAAAAAAAAGTTAATTTAAAATGCAAAAATTTAAGCATTATGTTGTTTAAATACTGGAGAAAAGAGTAAGTATTAAACTGAAAAGGACAAAGGCCTTACCTGCATGTTTAAGTCGGTCGACTGGTCAGGTTCTGCCATTTCTCAGAAGTTTTATACGTTGCCCCCTCAGAGGGCAATGCGTGGGGTTCAAACAAGGACGCCGTTATCAGCAATAAAAATAATAGAAAAAAATTTAATCACCAAATAAATTTTTGAATGAATTTGAGTGTCCATCCAGGTATTTTTGATTTTCTCAAAGAAAAATTATTGTATAGTATATATTCCATATCCGTTGTATATACTCCATGGACAACTTTTCTGAGAGGGTCATCCTGAGCCTTTAGTTTAGTTAGATTAAGAGGTTGCCTGTTGCGCTCAGTTTTTTCTGGAAAACTTGAGGGACGCAATTTTCTGAAAATTTTTATTTTTTTACATCCCAGCCCTAAGTTGCTCATGGATTGCTTTGATCTTCACCAAATTTTCAGCAAATACTCCTTATATTAAATATTAGCTCTGTTCCAATCGCAGTTTGAAACTGGTTCGAAACTCCTGGAGCATGCGCAGAAGGATTGGGACGTCAAATTTGACGTTGTTTAAATCGTTTGTCCGTCAAATCTGAAGCCATTTGAAGCAAATTTTAATTTTTTTACATCCCAGCCCTAAGTCTTTATTGCTTTGATCTTCACCAAATTTTCAGCAAAAACTACTTATATTAAATATTAGCTTTGTTCCAACCTCAGTTTGAAACTGGTTCGAAACTCTTGGAGCATGCGCAGAAGGATTTGGACGTCAAATTTGACGTCGTTTAAATCGTTTGTCCGTCAAATCTGAAGCCATTTGACGTGCAAATCCTTCTGCGCATGCTCCAGAAGTTTCAAACCAGTTTCAAACTGTGGTTGGAACAAATCTATTACTGAATTTTTTCCTACAGTAGTGAGCAATTTGGGCTGTTCATATTCTAGAAAAAAAATATTTATTTAAATAATTTTTTGGTTCCTTTTGAGAAGTTTTGCAATAATGTAATTTAGAAAACACTATTGTTTTGGGTTACGAAATTTTTTGAAAGTTTCGCAAATGAAAATTCGACTTTTAGAAAATTTAAGACGCCTAATTTGAACTCCTTGTTTTTGTGCGAAGACTGCGAGAAGACGAAGGGATCATCAACACGTTGGCGGGAACCAAGGACTTATGTTTGGCGCAGCCCACAATTTTTTTCGTTACTTCTAAAATCCATTATTATATTAATCAAGAGGTGTGTGTAATTAAAAAAAAAGCCTCCTCCCTCGCTTAGATTAATCGATTTCAGATAAGATTTATAACAAAAAAATCCTTTAAGAGAAGTTTTTGTGATACTCTTTATAGAGAAGGGTTTTCTAGACCCCGTGGATAAAGATTAGAGATCATTACGATCGGTTGTCTGTGGTGCCGGCCGTCCGTCCGTCGCATTTTTCCTAAATTTTATCCGATTTTCACCAAAATTTCATTGAATCTTGAAAATCAAGAGAGCTTTTTTTGAAATTCGTAAAAAAGTCTGAAGTTTAGTTTTTCCTGAACACTTTACATCCAATTTTCACTAAAAAATAGTAAGTACTTAATTTTATTAAAATTTATTGAAAAAAAAAAAAAAAAAAACTTCAAAAATATAGTAAGTAGGGAGGAATTTGGGGTTTTCTCCTCTGTTCCGTATGGCCTGGATGGGCGAAGACTTTAATTTTCTCTACCTTCGATAGTAAGTAAAAACTATTAAAATGAGCAACTTTGAGGAAGACTAGTACTCTTAATTATTTTTATCCTACAGTATTGAAAAGGATTTTGCGAGGTTTGTATTCTTTTTGCTCCCAAATATGACGTAATTGTTTTTATAGAAAAGTATAACAGCGTCAAATTACGACAGGACAACCCAATTATCACAGTTTTTTAAAATGTGGGCGTAATTTGATGTAAAAGCAAACTGGTAGCAACAGGAACAGAACGGAAAGACATCAGAGGCGGATTTTCAGGAAGTTATCAATTATTTTTGTTTCTTAAAAGCAGAGAACTAAAGGTTGCACGAAAAATGATTTGATGGCGGAAAACGTCGAGAGGACTAAAAATAGGATTAGCGGATAACAATGAAGGGTGGGACCAGATTTGGAGTTGGGGCGATGCCGCTATTTCGAGGCCGTGTCAAGGATATACTCAAGTGGCCTTGAACTTGAATAATCGTACTTGAGAATCGCTTATATGTATTTTAAAATATCAAACTATTTTCTCACCATATAGACGGAATTATCGTATTTTTTACGCATTTCTGAAAATTTTTGTTGAATGGGACAGCCTTGATAGAGTTTAAGATGAAGTGGGCGAGCCGAGGATGGTAAACATTGGTTGTAGGGGGGAACGTATTAACCTGGGTGTGACTCAGTCCGGGGGAGGATTTCAAAACAAAAAATAATTTAAAACACATAACTAATTACAGATCATTGATTGAAATTCACACGCTCAAAACAAAAAGGAAAAATCACAGGTATCATAAATTCTTGGTTTAGAAAAAAAAAATCCTATAAATTACGTCAATTTAAATTAATATCATTTTATTTTTAGCCACACATCAATAATTCTAGATTTCGAACTTTAAGTCGAGTATAATAAAAAACCTATGGATTTTGAGATATTTCAGTAAGTAGCTTGATGTCTCTTTTGCCTATATCTGAAGATATCTCAGGAATGGATGGACCGATTTCCATTTTACTAGACTTTTTAGAAAGGTCTTTGAGTGGAGCACAAATTCGGACTTAATGGTTGAGTCTTTAAAACCAATGGATTTTGAGAGTTTTCAGAAAGTAGCTTGATGTCATGCTCTTTTGCCTATATCTGAAGATATCTCGGGAACGGATGGACCGATTTCCATTTTACTAGACTTTTTAGAAAGGTCTTTGTGTGGAGCACAAATTCTGACTTAATGGTCGAGCCTCTAAAACCTATGGATTTTGAGATATATTATCGTAAGTAGCTTGACATTATGCTCTTTTGCCTATATCTGAAGATATCTCGAGAACGTCTGATTTTCATTTTACTTGACTTTTTGGAAAGGTCTTTGAATGGAGCATTTGGAAAGCTCATTGAGTGGAGCACTAATTCTGACTTAATGGTTGAGTTTCTAAAACCAATGGATTTTGAGAGTTTTCAGTAAGTAGCTTGATATTATGGTTTTTGCCCATATCTGAAGATGTCTCGAGAATGAATACCTAGTCTGATTTTCATTTTACTAGACTTTTTGGAAAGCTCTTTGAGTGGAGCACAAATTTGGACTTAATGGTCGAGTCTCTAAAACCCATGGATTTTGAGATATTTCAATAAGTTGCCTGATATCATGGTTTTTGCCTATATCTGAAGATAAAATAATTATGTTTTTGAGATAATTTATTTATTTATTTTTTTACCTAAGGGGTCATTACCCAGAACATTTTATTATTATTTAGCCATTATTATTTTTTAAGTTATATTTTAGGTAAAAAAGTACTATTCTGAGGGTGGGCTGAACGGGAACTTCATCAAGCGCAAGTAAGTCGAGAAAAAAATTTAAGATTCAAGGTAGAAAAAAGTAATGTTTTCGCCGAGCCAGGCTACATGGCACGGGCGAGAATACCCTAAATTTCTACCTAACATATTTTTTGAGATTTCAAAAAAAAAATGAGTCTCTTAGGCCGATTTTAACGGATTTAGCGCAAAAAAAGCTAAAATTTGACATTTTTTAAAATTGTCGAAAATGGTCATAAAATTAGTCAAAACTACATGAAATTTTGCGTAGATTACGAATCTGAAATAAAAAATGGGGGATCTCATTTGAAATAACGAAGTTAATTTCTGTTTGGGACACCCAGTATATCCAGGTGCATTTTAACTACATACTCCATCAAATTCATTGATTTAAATTAGGGGGGGGGGGGGTATTTAACTTTTTTTCATAAAACCATTTTTTAACGCTCTCCCAGACGTATTCCATGTGTTTCCGGACACCCTGTATTTAATTATTGAGCCAATTATTGCAGAAAAAATATTTTCTCTTCGTTCTCAATCATGAAACATTTTTTAACTTTCCAGTTTTTAAGAACTTTCTTGAGTTGGCTCATAGATTGCGACTCAAGCACTAAACTTTCGAGTAAACGCCTCCAGTGAATTATTGATATTCTTTTACTTATTGTTTATTAAGAATTAAAATAAATAATAAAAATAAATTTAAACGAAAAACATTGGACTGTTTTGAGCAAATGCAGGTTTGATTTCTCTTTTTTTCTCTTCTAGTTTCAAATTCGACATGTTGATTCCTGTGTCGATATACGATCGGATGCGGAAGGCGGCCAAATGAGCGTAATAAGTCGGTGCGGGGTATGAAACTGATCTCGTACATCTAGTAAACAAATGGCATAGATAGTAGGTTATTTCTTCAAGGTCATCTTGAGACATGTGGCTGTCGTTGCAGAGGAGGTGGTATTTGGTCGGGCGACTCGTCCCTTGGATACTTGCGTGGGAGACTAAGTAGAAATCCATTTCGGTCGGATGTACGATATCCGTGTCGACGATCGTCCCTGCGGGGACGTTTTTGTTTCGTCCGTCCGCTTCGTTCGGACCCGGGAAAAGTCGTGTATGATGGCGTTTTTGAACGACGAAAAATGTAATCGGTGGTTCGTAGTCTCTTGAAAGCTTTATACAAGCTCTTCTTATCGCTTGGACTTCTTCTTCCAAAACCTTCCTGAATTGCCCTTCAGAAACTCCGTCTCTATAAAAAGAATCGCTTTAGGTTTATAGCTTGTTTTTCTGTAAAAAAACATGAGCTGATCTTTCATTATGTTTTCTAAATCTTTGATGATCTCCTCTTTGGCTGGCTGTATTTTATAGATCATATTGTACAGGTAGGCTTTCGGGTCATGACTGGCAACGACTGCGGCGACGGAAGGGACGTTGAACTGATCTGGGTTCGGATGTGTTACATCTGCGCCGACGACCATCACCGGCTCTTTGAAGAAGCTTGGCCAATGCCCTGATGTTATCGAGTGGTTAATACCGTTCAATTTAGCATTCAGCTTCATAAGAATGTTAGTGACTGTAGCATTATTGTTGCATTTCATTATCGTCCTTGTCTTTATGCACTGTGTCAAAAGTCCCAGCTTCAATTCTGCAGCTTGCTTCACTTTTCCGTACGTTATCGGACCACGTTCTGGAAGTATAACAAAAACGACTTGAGCTTTTCCAAAACTGTTTAAATCGCTTTCCAAATTTCTAAAGTTACTAATGATTTTTCGTCCCTTCGGCTCTTTGATGACCATCCCGACTTCTTTCCCGACTTCAATCAATTTGGTCGACAGTTCCTTAAGTTTTCTGTCGTTGACGTAGTTGTCGGCAGAGTAGATGTACCATTCTTCCAAAACGCATGTCCTTATGAACTTCTTTGGACGCCAGACTCCACTGATGACATTGACTTGTTGATTCTGTCTGTATTCTAGGGTCGGCGGGTCCAATATCCTGGCAGGGATTTTCGAAAATTCATTTGAAACCGATATACCAAATTCCTGTACGCACGGATCGTTGTTGAAATTGGCGCTTTTAACGGAGTCTTCGATTTTCTTCTTCCTTTCATAAGCAGGCGCTGCAGCAAGTCGAACCATATTCCGTGTCTGAGTTTCGTTTAATTTTTTCATCACGACCTGCCCTTCTTGAATTTTGCAAAGTTCCATCGGTAACGAAATCGATCTTGCTTTAGAACCGCATTGAAGAGTAGGTAAATTTATGAACTGGATGCTGTACCCGTATTCTTCTCTAAAATGCTGGTAGACGGATATCCTCCCTTTGTTTGGCGTGTCGAAGAAATTTTCCAAAACAGGACGACCTAAATCGACGACTTTGTATGTCTTTTTGATGCAACTGCCGTTGACTGTTCGAGGTGAAGTATATTCTATTTTCAAACCTTTGATGTAAGAAGCGAAATTGTTCAAGCCGTATTGATCTAAAGTGATGTTTGAATCAATGCTGTTTAACTTAAGAGTTCTGCTTAGCGCTTCGATGCAGTTAACGGGGCTTGGAAAGCCTTTGTGAACGACGTCCACGTTTAAATAAGACTTCCATCCTACGATAGCGCTCTGGAAGAATCCATACCATAAGTCGAGTCCGTCTCCTAGTGAAACGACTTGGCCTCTGGGAGGTGTGAAAAACGACCTTCCGACTTGACAGAAATCCCTCGCTGATGGTTGTCTCAAAACGATATCAATCGCCTGAATCGCTTCTTGAGGTATATTAATGGATTCGCCATTTTTCATGTAGTCAAACACCGACGACATATTTACATTGTTCGCCCATTTTATTTTGACTGTCATTTCTCTTTCTTTGCCTTTCTCTTTATCAAAAAGGGTCACTTTCCGAATCAAAACGTCTTCGTTAAAAGGCAATTTTTTGATGCTGTATAAGTTTTTCTTTCCGTCAAAAGATGGGAAGTTTTTAGGGAAGCATTCCCGGCGGACAAGTTCTAACGCCTCTCTGTAAAACTTGTACGGTTTTTCAGGTTCGATTGAGACGTCATAATGAAGTATTATGGCATTCTTATACTTAAAATCGAGTTTTAAGTGGTTTGTGTGCACTTCGATTGGTCTACCTCGGATCTCTTTGCTAGGTCGTCCTTCGTGCCTTTTAGGGATCAAAGAAAAAGTCGATTTTACTTCATGTTGGTGATCAGAAATTTTAATGCCTTCCTCAATCTTAGGCAATTCCGTTTGAGCTTTAAAAATTTGCTCTTTTTTTTCCGGTTGGAACGGCGGTTGAGATGGAGCTTTCCATACTTCCGGTTTTTTTCCCAGAGCAAGTTCGGCAGAATAATGACTTCCCATTATTTTCTGTCCCTGATTGCACATCTGTGGTTCCCATATAGGAGGTTGGATTACATTTTCTCGCGCTGCTTGTTCTCTTCCTTTGGGCAAACTTGCCTTCCCAAGATGGGGCCAGGCTTCAGGAACAGGCATTGGAGCAGGAACAGGCATTGGAGCAGGAACAGGCATTGGAGCAGGAACAGGCTGCAAAGGAGGCACCACCATCGGCCATGGCCCAGCAGGTCTTTGCCACTCATAAACAGGCTGAACAATCGGCATTTGGCATCTGGGTGGACAAAATTGAACATCATCTAAAATACAAAATTAAAAAAAAGATTAAAAAATCTAAATACTTACTTTGTCCTAACATGGGAGGACTAAGAGGAGTCCAGCTATGATTTGGAGGATTTGGACTTGAAGTCGCTTCAGGAGACAAAGTGGTATTAGCACTACTGACTCCACTGCTTGACTGGCTGCTGCAGCTTTTCCTTTTCTTCGTCTTCTTCTTCCCCATTGCAAACTGTTTAATCGTTACTAAACTCTCTCTATTTTATAGAAAGAATCAAATAAAACATGTGATATTGTATCGAATTGCGGCCCGTTACCATAGTTATGGCGCTTAGATGATCGCGAATGTCCATCCTACGCGTTCTACGACTACAACTTAAAAGTTTAAAAAAAAATTATAAATCAGAAAACTATTAAGTTACTCATGTCTTTCTTAACTCCCGGAACGTTTCATAAGGCGTTCATGATCGATTTGAAAACCGGGACGGTCGTATAAATCAAACTTAGCTCAAGTTAGGCTGTGAATGGTAAGGATGTTGCGCGTATTCAGAGCATCTCACCCACGACTTTATAATACCAGACTATTACCTACTGCATTCCTCAGGTTTTTCGTAAGGTAATCAGAAATCACTCTCAAATGAAACTTAGCGAACTTTTATCCTTTTTACCCTCCTCGTCGGCCGTAGATGCTATCTAGGAACGCGGCAGCGTTCCGCCCCGCCAACCAAAACCCGAAAGATAGCGGAAAAAGTACGAACGGTTTTCTTCACGTCACGATTTGCGTTTTTCGGGTTTATATCTTCAGGAGATCAAGTGCTATTAGCACTACTGACTTCACTGCTTGACTGGCTGCTGTAGCTTCCCCTTTTCTTCGCCTTCTTCCCCATATTTGGCAAACAGTTTAAACGTTATGGAAATCTCTTTTCCGGGACACTTACGTCAACAATTTTCAACCGATTTTCCCCAAATCTTCCTAAGCTGATCAAAAAACTCTTCAATTTCGAAAAAATGGCGTAGATATGAGACGCTCCGGGTACGAAGGGCGAACTCAACATCGGACAAATTTTTTTTTTCATTTTCAGATTCTAGAGCTCTTGGTGAATTCACCCATATAATTTTTTGTTGAGTTCGCCCTTTTTTCCCCTTTAAATTCGTAAAAACCGATATGCGGCAAAGCTCTAACTGCGATATCCGAGCGGGTACGAAGGGCGAACTCCACATCCTAGTCCAAACCCCCACTCCTTTTCCTATTCCAGGGCATGAATTTTCTGTTGAGTTCGCCCGTAACATAAAACTTTAAAATGCGAATATCTCGAAAGTACGATTTGTTGAGTTCGCCCTTCGTACCCGGAGCGCCTCATATGTCTGTTTGAAATTTTAAAAACTCCGCCAAATGACTTATGGAGCAAAAAAAGTAGAAAATTAGAAAAAATTAATTTATTTACTTTAAATAATTTTTATAAATATTGTTATTTTTTAATACTGGGTGTTTCGATAGAGGTTATTTCCTTTTCGAGATGACTGATATCCATTGTTTCTTCCATTAGCAGAAGTATCTTGATATGAAATAACTGGGTGATAGCCATCAGCGTCAACGGTGTACTGAACGATTTGTCTCCTTCCGTCTGGAAGAAGGACGTAATAAGTTCCACGCGTGTTATCGCCGTCTCTTTCTTCTTGATGGCCCAATTCAACTCCGTATTGCTGATCGTTGACATCGTATTTGAAATCGTATTTAGCCGGCTCCTAAAATCAAAGTATGTAATTTATTTTATTATAGCTTTGTTCCAACAGTTTGAAACTCCTGGAGAAGGATTTACACGTCTTCGACGCACAAACGATTTGGACGACGTCTAATTTGACGTGCAAACCCTTCTGCGCATGCTCCAGGAGTTCCAAACTGCGGATGGAACAAAGCTTCATACGTTTTGCGAATTTTGGACGCCATATTGTTGAGATCCTCTTGACGAATATTGGTTTCTCAGTGAAGCTCTGAAACCTGCAGCACCAAATTGAGAGGATGAATATCCGGAGCCGTATGACGTCTGAGCAAAGCAGACTCCGAGCAAACAAGTAAAAAGAAAAATCTGAAATTTGTATCATAAAACGGTAAACTAATTTGAAATCTTTACCTTTTTCATTTTAAAGACTAATTAGAACTGATGGCTCGTTAACGTAGACGGGTCAGTTTTATACTTAAGCAAAAATCGGACGTAGTGGGGCAGTTTGCATCATTTGATCTCTTTTTAAGACCCATCCCCCGACCTTGTCTTCGGTCCAAAGTGCTTTCTACGAGTACAATTAATTTTGGAAATCTGAAAACGGCCTTTTTATCAACTTGCGTCATATAATCATTTTTAAAAAATATCAAAAAGTAGGAAAAGATTGATTTACTCCCCAGTCATACTACGTGCGTAAAATATTTAAAACACAAATTCACGGTTATACAAAACCCCAACTCGATAGGATAAGCGGCAAGGTGCTTTTAATAAAGAAAAACCTTAAGATCCAAGGACAAAAAGGGAAAAAAGTACTTGTTTGAAGAGCTTCCAACGAAAACTTCCTTTAAGAGAAGTAACAATATAGGAGGAGGAAGTATAACGGAGGGGACGTACAACGGAGGGGAAGTATAACAGAGGGGGAAGTATAAGGGAGGGGGAAGTTTTTTTCGATAATTTTTCCAAGTTTTCTTTTTTTCGAACAATTTTCCAAGTTTGTTATACGAAATTTCTCCCTACTAAAAAAATAATAATTAAAAAGTGGCAATTTTTTTACACCACAAATTCTTAAAAATTATAAGGAGTAATTGGTGAAAATTTGGTGAAAATCGGACTAACGGTTCGGCAGCAGCAAATTTTTTAAAATTTCAAACAGATGTAATATCTCAGCTATTTTTTCGAAATTCAAAAATCTAAGTAGAGAAGTAACAATAAAGGAGGAGAAAGTATAACGGAGGGGACGTACAACGGAGGGGGAAGTATATGGGGGGAAGTATAACAGAGGGGGAAGTATAGGGGAGGGGGAAGTTTTTTTTCGAAAATTTTCCAAGGTTTCTTTTTTTTTTTTTCGAAAAATTTTACAAGTTTGTTATACGAAATTACTCCTTACTAAAAAAAAATAATAATTAAAAACTGGCAATTTTTTTACACCAAAAAATCTTAAAATAATGACCCTGCGGTAGCAGGGACTAAAAGGTAGATTTCTTTTCATGATTAAAATTAATATGTATAAACACAAAATATATAATTATGTTATAAAAATGATGATATAAGAAAAATTGCGCCACTGAGTCCCTAGAAAAACATCTGATAATTTTATTAATAAAATATTTAATAATTTCCCGGTATAAATTCAAATTTTTTTTAAAGTTTAGCTAGTTCAATATTTTGCGCCTGGCTCGTCCAAACCTGCTTTAATTAATTTTTTACACGCCCTCGCAGAGGTCTTAAAGTTTTTTTTTGCAAAAGGACTAGGATTTCAATAGAAAATGCCAATTTTGTCTTTTAAGCCCTAAGTAAAGTAGGTGAATCGCTGGTCCGATTTCAGCCATTAACGAACTCGTCCGAGCTATTGAGATAAAAGCTCTAAAAACCGGATATCGTCACCCTCACATTAAAATTGCTCCAGTTATCGTGCTATATATATATATATATATATTTTTGTTTCATTTGTGAGTCCTCTTTTTTTAAATGTTTTTTTCTACCTATCTATAACCAGTGCAAAAAAGTTTATTAAACCACAAGTGGTTTTTCTTCGTTTTCAAAATTAAGTTACATATAAATATATATATATAAACTTTTCAACTGAGGATGGTTTTGGGGTCCAGGAGGTATGAAACGAAAAACGTATAGAAAATTTTTTGAATCTGCGACTACTTGGTACATTACAATAGGTAGATTTTTGAAGAAAAGAAATCTACCTAATAGATTTTTGAAGAAAAGAAATCTACCTAATAGATTTTTGAAGAAAAGAAATCTACCTAAAATATAAGGAGTAATTGGTGAAAATTTGGTGAAAATCGGACCAACGCAACGGTTCGGCCGCAGCGAATTTTTTAAAACTACAAACATACATAATATCTCAGCTATTTTTTCGAAATTCAAAAATCGCCCTCGCTGGTTTCTTCTTCACCGGCTAAAGAAATTTGTGTGAAAATTTGGTGAAAATCGGATGAAAACTGTGGCCGTTAAGTGTTCCAGAAAAAAATGCTACGGCCGGCCGGAACCAAAGACAACGTTGCGATCGGTATAGATCTATAAACGAATTGACCCAAAAACCCGACGTGGAGGGTATCACAATAATTTCTTTAAGGAAGTTAATAGGGGCAGACCCCATCAACTATTTCCCAATTTTTGGCGATTTGGCTACCACCATGTTTTCATCAATATTCTGACCAAGCCGCTTTCTTGTGGCAAAAATCGGCCTTTTTAATAAATTTATTAGTGTTTTTCCTTAATTTTTGCCCAGATTCAACCACCAGAGTTTTCCACGTAGTTTAATATCTTTATTATTGGTCATCCCTGCCGACGAAAACTGTTAAAAAGAAGGAGAGAGAAATTTTTAACCACCGAATGTTCAGCAGTTTTTCGTGGATTGTTTATAAAATTATTATTTTATTCACTAAGAACATCTTTAAAACCGATTTGCCTAATTTATGTCCCCCTAAATCTGTTTCTATGTCATACGTGACTAATTCTGTTAACCAATTAACGTATCTCGACAGAAATCTTGCGGCTACCAGGCACGTTTGAACGTTCACCTCACCTGTCAAACCCAGCGTAAGGTCACCATTTCGAGAGAAAATTGAACTGAATTTATCACCTCCGTTGCTCCATATTAAAAAAAACAACTGACGCTTTTAACTTTGAATCATCTCTTATCGGGTGAAGAGAAGGTGGCCTTGCCAACCTTTTGCCCTGATGACTACATCACGCTTAGCCCCAGTTATGTCAAGTCTTCCAGATTTTAAAACGTTTTGTCAGAATAAAAATTATTGTAATTATCCTTAAGAGACTTTTTTAATATCTAAAACCGATATCAGATTAATTGAGTTAACAAGGATGGCCCACCACAAGGATTTAAAGAGATAGAAATTAAAGAAGGAAAGTACTGGTTTGAAGAGCTTCCAACGAAAACTTCCTTAAAGAGAAGTAGCAATACAGGAGGGGGAAGTATAACGGGGACGTACAATGGAGGGGGAAGTATATGGTAGGGGAAGTATAACGGAGGGGGAAGTATAAGGGAACAAAATTATAACGAAGGGGGAAGTTTTTTTTAGAAAATTGTCTAAGTTTTCTTTTTTTTCGAAAAATTTTCCATGTTTGGTTTTCCGAAAAATTGTCTAAGTTTTTTTTTGAACAATTTTCCGAGTTTTTTTTTCAGAAAAATTTTCTGGGTTTTCTTTTTTAAATTTGCTCTTTTTTTTCTGAAAAATTTTTTAAGTTCTTTTTTTCCGAAAATTTTTTTAAGTGCCAAGGTGAAAATAATGGGCTCTTTGGCCTACGGATGTTCTTCTCGTAATGGGGAGAAGTATGAAATTTCTCCCCACTAAAAAAATAATAATAATAATTAAAAAGTGTAAATTTTTTTACACCGAAAATTCCTCAAAAATATAAGGAGTAATTGGTGAAAATTTGGTGAAAATCGGACCAACGGATCGGCCGCAGCGAATTTTTTAAAATTTCAAACTGACAAAATATCTCCGCCATTTTTTCGAAATTCAAAAATCGCCCTCGCTGGTTTCTTCTTCACCGGCAAAAGAAATTTTGTGAAAATCGGATGAAAACCGTGGCCGTAAAGTGTTTCGGAAAAAAAATGCTACGTACTGACGGCCGGCCGGCACCACAGAGAATAAAAACGAAATTTTCTTGAAAAGTTTCCCCAAAAAACGTTTATAAGTATGGATTTATTCCCTATGGTATTTATGCTGAATACGCAAAGGCATCAATGAATCTTCAGGAAGGAGCACGAAATGTGTGAAAGGGGCTTCCTGTTCATTTATTCCCTAGACACTCAATGATCGAAGACGTAACGGTTGAAACGATTACCTTAATATTTGCTTTTTAAATACGCGATCGGTTTGTTTTTTCGTGTGCGGTTATGAAAGTGAACTTCTTTCTAAAGAGAGGAGTAAAAGTGCTCTTAGGCAAATTAAGGTTAGTGGTCATTCGTTTGGGCCGATATTGGGTGATGTAAACCGCCCCACCAGCGGACTTCACACGTCTTTTTGGCTTTCCTATAAAAAAGGGAGGCTCTCAGAAACATGTCAGTTCGAATTAGCGTCTCGAGATGAAAAAGGTAGAAGCTCCTTTGGGTCTAAAACTTTTTATAAAATCTTGATTTTCAGATCATCGTCTTAGTTTGTGCAGTCAGCGTTTGCGTTGCTCAGTACGGAAGTTCTAGTCGCGGCGGAGGTTATCAGGCTGCTAGAGGTTACCAATCAGGTTACCAGTCTAATCAAGGAGGCTCTTTTGGCGGATTAAGGAATACTGGAAGATCTCAAGGCTATTCCAATGCTGGCTACGGAGGTTCTAGGGGGTACAGTCAAGGTGGAAACCAATATGGAAGACAAGGATCTGAATCTGTAAATTGCAACAAAAAATAATCGAATTTATAATTTAGCTTCGATTTTAGGAACCGGCAAAATACGAATTTCAATATGATGTCAACGTCCCTGAAGACTACTTAGAATTTGGGCACAAAGAGCAGAGAGATGGTGACAACACACAAGGAGCATACTACGTCCTTCTTCCCGACGGGCGTAAACAATTAGTTGAGTATACTGCTGATGCAACTGGTTATCATCCACGAATTTCCTACACTGAAGCCTCCGGAGCTGGAGGTTATGGTTCATCTGGAAGAAACTATCAAGGAGGCAGTGGAGGATATGAAAGGTCTCAGTCCGGCTATCAAGGAGGCAGTGGAGGATATGGAAGGTCTCAGTCCGGCTATCAAGGAAGAAGTCAATCTTCAGGTTACCAAGGATCGAGAAATCAAGGTGGTTATCAAGGAGGAAGGAACCAAGGCGCTTATTAAAACAGTCATCAAACAGTTCGTTTAGGATGTGTTCTATGAAGAGCAAAATAGAAATTTTTATATTTTTTATAATAAAAACTTTAAATTTTACAATGAATGATTTTTAACCTTCTATGATTTTCTAATTTTTGAGAAAAAAAGACCTCTGGAAATCCAGCTTCTTTTATGTAGACAGGATTGCCAACAGAATGAGACTAATGTGGACCCGGTCGTGTTATTGTTTCTTGTAGCGTTAATCATTCAAAAAGTAAAGGGGCTGGTGGGAACTGCCTCCCATTTTCGAAAACAATCCATTGAGGGAATCACAGCATTTTTCTTTTGAGCAAAAGAATGGTTGGCGTTATTTCTTTTCATCATGAAACCCGTTGGTCAATGCTTCAGAGTGCTAGAACTTTGAACCTTAAAACTTTCCTTTAAACTGTGGGTACCACATCTAAAAATATCATGTTCTAAAAATATCATCAGAGTCAAATACATCACACACAACACAACTTCTTTCTTTTTTCTCTAAATTAGTGGTCATGAACCATCCCACAATTGGTGACCCACGATGAACACAAACACGAACACAGCGATGAACAATTTACACTCTCTAAACATACAAACACAGAACGAGAATAGCTTCCGGCACGTCTTGATCACCCATCGACGGCGCCAGCAATTCCCTCAACTCGTCAGCAGTTCCACACCTCTGCGAACCCGCTGAATTGGTGGAACTTCAACCACGGAACGAACTTCTCGACATCTGCGACACTCACGTCACAGCTCGACAGCTCGCGTTCCAGCATCGACACATCATCTTCGACATATCATCGCTCGACACTCAGCACCTCAGACCATCACCCTTATTTTCTCCGTGGGGGGGGGGGGGGTGATGATGGGGGTACCACTACATCTGTTCTAAAATATCATCAGAGTCAAATATATCACATTCATCTCAACTTCTTTCTTTCTAAATTAGTTGTGATGTACCATCCCGCAATTCTATGTAATTGGTAGTGCTAGTGTGATGCACTATTAGGAGAAGGTACCTAAATAAATACAGTTCATGCAACTGATCTTATGAGAACCCTACCAGCAGTCTCTTTCCTCAGTTTAAATATGCGCAGTCAGCCGTCTCTTTTGGTGAGGTTCCTCCGATTTCTGAGGAAACCATTGGGTGATACCCATATTGCTCACAATTGACAGCTCAGTAATTGACGATGATCGTGTCACCCAATTGTGATAATCCATTTCCCGCAGTTTAGGTCAACGTAGAGGCTTGATCAAAGATGAAAACATCTCTTATATGTGAGCCTTTAACGTCAGGGGAAAGAATCACGTCGTTGAAGTCTCATAGCACAGGAAACGTATTAGCCGTCCAAGAAATCGCAGGGCAAGGCCAAAGTCGAGCAGCGAGGAGTGGAAGTTTCAAGCTCTAGAATCAAGTATCCTTCCAGATGAAAGAAATGTGAAAATGAGAAAGCAAATGATAAAATAGGAGACATCTGTACTGTCATGTTTGGATTGAGGGGTAAGGACCAATAGGTAATCCAGATTTCCTCTGCTGAGCATGTCTTCTCTCATAGCGATGTCTCTCTACTACCTCAGTAGAGTCCAATCTAAGAAGCATTTTTTTCGGAAGAGTTAAGCTCATGGAGCATTGGATGTTTTAAGTTAAAGGCTTAAAAACGTTTCATTTTTGTTTATAAACTGCTTTATTAGGGTTCTTCAATAAATACATTTTGACTATTTACACTGAGGTATTTGTTTTTTCGGTATTAATATCCAGAGCCGCTAGACTGGTAGCCATTGTTTTGACTTCTTGCGCTAGATGCGGCGTAGTTCGAACCGGAGTTTCGCGCAGACTGGTACCCGGCTTGTCCGCTCCTGCCGGAAGAACTTCCATATCCAGCGTTGCCAGCTCCGTAGTTTCCTGAGCGTCCACTAGCTCCGTAGTTTCCTGAGCCACCAGCTCCAGTGTCTTGATAAGAGATCCTCGGGTGAAATCCGTCAGCGTCGGCGGTGTATTCGACCAACTGCCTCCTTCCGTCGGGGAGAAGGACGTAAAACGCTCCGCTCGTGTTGTCACCGTCTCTTTGTTCCTGGTGTCCGAATTCCACTCCATATTCTGGCTCGTTCACATCATATTTAAATTCATAACGTGCCGGCTCCTAAAAATCAAATTCTAATATATCCAAATCTCCAAGATCAATTACCGAGAGGTCATCAGACTGTCTTCCAGAACCTCCGTAAGCGCCAGCAAAACCACTTCTTCCAGCAATCACAGATCCGTATCCGCTACTTCCACCTGCAGAATATGAAGAACCACTTTGAGATCTCAAAGCACTCCCATATTGTGATGAACCAGAGCTGTATCCTGATTGAGATGAACTGGATCCATACGATGACTGATATTGAGGGAGACCGAGGCACACCCCAGCGATGCACATCAAAATGATACACTAAAATTTTTAAATTTTAAACTTTCATAAAATCTAAATTTTTACCTTCTTCATTTCTTCTGCTAAAGCTAATTCTAAACTATACATCTTGACCATTGAGGATTCACTTTTATACACAGACGTGATGCCACCCTCGGATGGTGGGGATGTTTACATCATTGGACATATCGGCCAACTAACCTATTTTAATTTTTTTTTCGAATGACAGTGATCCATAAAAAAATATTGGGTCCACGATCTTAAAAAAAGACTAACCAGTCAATATTAATGGGTACTCATCTTTCATTTGTAGGACCTTCTTTTTTTCTTGAAAACTTTATGAATTTTTAAGTAAAATGTAGGAGGGAAATTGACGCAATTTTTTATCCGTTATCATAAAAAAATGCGTCCCTGGTTTTGTTTTTCATCACTAAAGACGAAATTTGAAAGGAACGGATTTTTGTAATCGAAGCGGTAAATATCTCATAAATGTGGAACTAACTATGCAAATACAGACATAAGGTTACCTGAGATATGAGCTCAACCTACATTTTTTTCTCCAATCCTATAGGCTAGTGTGTGTAGAACTAACTTACATTAGCTTTGTTCCTTAGTTTGAAACTCCGGGAGCATGCGGAGAAGGATTTTGAAGTCAAAGACATCGTTCAAATCGTTTTCCGGTCAAATCTGAAGTAATCTGACGTCTAATTTGACGTGCAAATCCTTCTGCGCATACTCCAGAAGTTTCCTACTATTAAAATTTTTATTCCATAACAAATGAAAGGTCTGGAAACCAAGTTTTTGTTGAAGAAAATCGAGGAAAACTACACAAAACACGGTAAAAAAGTTAAATTCCAGAACGCCTGATAAAACGGGTTTTTCTAGATTGAAAAATCGGGGGAAATGAGTCAAAATTTATTGAAAAGAGCGCGGAAAAAAGTGCTGGATTGAAGAGCTTCCAACGAAAACTTCCTTAAAGAGAAGTAAAATATAGGAGGGGGAAGTATAACGGAGGGGACGTAGAACGGAAATTGAAGTTTTTTATTTATTTTTTTTTTATTTTTATATTTTTCGAAAAATTTTCTAAGCTGTTTTCTGAAAAATTTTTTAAGTACTTTTGTCTCTAAAATTTTTTTAAGTGTCAAGGTAGAAATAATGGGCTTTTTTGCCTACGGATCTCGTAATGGGTAGAAGTATGAAATTTTTCCCTACTAAAAACAAATAATAACATAAAGGTGGCAATTTTTTTACACCAAAAATTCGTCAAAAATTTACAGAGTAATTGGCGAAAATTTTGTGAAAATCGGATGAAAACTGTGGCCATAAAGTGTTCCGGAAAAAAATTCTACGGACGGACGGCACCACAGACAAAGTTGAGATCGGTAAAGATCAATTCCCTACGGGGTCTGAACGACCCCTCCCCAAAAACCCGACGTGGAGGGTATCACAATAACTTCTTTAAGGAAGTTAAAAGAAGGCATTTTAAGGATAATTGACGATTTACATAGTTGCTAACGATCACTTTTTAATTTCCCACTACTCCGTACAGATAACTCTCCCCCAAAAACCGGACATGAGGAGTAATCTATTAACTCCTCTTTGAGGAAGTTTTAATTATTGATCGTTCCAATTGATTTTTAAAATTAAATCAAACCCTTTTTCGTTTTAATGGTTATTTAGAAGATAAACATCCTTTTCAGAAGTTTTCCAAGATCTTGCCGACAAATAACGTCTGTTTTCTTTGGGTATTTTGCCTGAAAAACATAATTTTGATGCATTTTTAAGTACACTAAAGACTCTTTTAAGAGTTTCCTGTGGTCTTCTGGGGTGGAAAAATTTATTTATTTTTTCCTTAGGACAGGCGGCTTGCTTAAATTAGCCATTAGGACCGCTGCAGATAAAGAACACTTCGCATGGCCTTTTAGGCTTAATGGCGCCCCGATGCTATTCAGTAATCAGATGCCCCGTTGCGCGAATAAGGACGTCTACTTTAAGATTCTAGCTTTGATAAGAGTGGAAGCACTATGTCCACTCACCCCCGATTCTGACTGTCAGTTTTGGGTTCCTTTGAGTTTTCGGTCCTTTAGTGAAGATACGTCAGGCAGCAGGTTGGCTGTATTACTGATGGAAGACCGATTTTTTCATGGAAACTTTTGCTAGTGAGCTTGATGGTCTTATTGGAAGAGATACAACCCACTTTTCCTTGTGATGGACTACTCTGTCGGGAGCCAAGAGCTCTGTAGCTGTAGAGCCATCGAATTTCTTCAGATAACCATGCGAGTTGTTTTAAAAAATCTTTTGATTTCAGAAAGTCAAGAAAGAAATGAAAGATTCCATCTAACTTCACGGCTATTGGAGAATGAGGAAAAATAGATACTATATTTCTTTTTTTGAGAACTTCGTCACAATTTTATTGGAAAATAGCTATACATAATAATATTATTGAAAAATTTTATAAAAATAAATTAAAACTTAAATAATTGAGCTAGTGTTTTACTATTGTGACTACATTAATATCCTCCTTGGCTGCTTCTTCCTGACTGGTAGCCGCCAGATTGACCAGCTGATTGGTAGCCTCCGGATTGACCTGCAGATTGGTAGCCTCCAGATTGACCAGCAGATTGGTAGCCTCCAGATTGACCGGCTGATTGGTAGCCTCCAGATTGACCAGCAGATTGGTAGCCTCCAGACTGACCAGCTGATTGGTATCCACCGGCTTGACCCGCGGATTGGTATGATCCTGATTGACCTTGGTATCCTCCAGATTGATAACCTTGTCCAGATCTTCCACCAGCACCGGCGTTTCCGTATCCTGAACGGCCGTTAGCGGAATCGGAGCCACCCTCGTATGAGATTCTGGGATGGAATCCATCAGCATCAGCGGTGTATTCAACGAGCTGCCTCCTTCCATCAGGTAAGAGGACGTAATAAGCGCCCTGAGTGTTGTCTCCGTCTCTCTGTTCCTGATGACCGAATTCTACACCATATTCTGGAGCGTTGACATCATATTTAAATTCGTATCTTGCAGGCTCCTTAAAAGAAATAAATTTTATTATACATAAATTATTAACTTTCTTACAGAGTTTTCATCGTTTCCTTGTCTGCCGAGTTGGTTTCCACCTTGATAGCCACCAGCGTTTCCGTAGCCTGATCTTCCAGAAGCTCCGTTCGAATATCCACCAGCAGATCCAGAAGAGTAACCACTTCCAGATCTTCCTCCAGCAGAGTATCCGTTTGATTGTCCGTTTGATCTTCCGTTAGATGAACCAATAGCAGAAGAGTAGCCACTAGCGCCACCGGAGTATCCAGACCTTCCCGCAGCTGAGGAACCACCTGAAGAGTAGCCACCAGCTGACAAACCTCCTGAGGAGTATCCACCATTGCCTCCAGCTCTTGCAGCAATAACACCCGAACCGGGAGCCAAACTAGACGAACCGTATGCTCCATTGGAAGACCCTAAGCCACTTCCACCATATTGAGACTGTCCTGCAGATCCGTACCCTGAAGAACCACCGTTGGAATATCCTCCGGCTGATAGAGCAGAACCGCCGTAGCCACCAGCACCCGCACTACCACCATAGCCGCCGGCACTTCCTCCATATCCAGAACGACCGCCACCGTATTGGGCGAAACAGACACCGACGATACTCAAAATAATGAAAGCCTAAAAAAGAACACTCTTATTACTGAAGAACTTTCGGATATTAGAAGAGACAAGTTACCTTCATCTTCGGATGAAATTTGGAACTGACCACTGAAGATTCTCGCCCTCGTTATATACCTCGGAGAGACAGAAGATGATGCCACCTCGTTGGAGGGGTCGTTTACATCACACATGAACACTAACTGACCGTCAAATAGGCTTCATGAAATCTTACACTTTAACGTTTTGATAGACACGAATTTTTAAAGAAAAATTAAGTATAAAAATTAAAAAATGTCTAACGAGCTTCCATAAGGATTTTTACTAATTTTAATCCATCATAGTAATTATGATTGATTTATGAAACGCACAGAATCAACTTAGACCTTCAAAGTTCGCCTTTTCTGCCGTTAAAAAATGATTTAAAAAAAAGGCAAATTCTGGATTCAAATCTAATTGGAAGGTTTTTTCCTGGAAATCCGTCGATCTAGTAAGGCCACTTTTCGGAGTTATTCACTTTGGTAATAAGGTGAGGCTTTGCGCTGATTCCTCCTTTTCACAAAGTAGTGTTGAAGATACTAGCTTTGTTCCAACCGCAGTCAACTGGTTTGAAACTTCTGGTGCATGCGCAAAAAGATTTGTACGTCAAGATTGACGTCAGATGACTTCAGATTTGACGGACAAATCCTTCTGCGCATTCTCCAGGAGTTTCAAACCAGTTTCAATGTACGGTTGGAACAAAGCTTTTATGAGGTATTATATGAGGTATTATAAATTTACTCGTTCTTCCATTTTCTGTGATTTCTCCGATTATGGGAAAATAGTCCATTTTGAGGTACAGTCCACTTCGGTTATAGTAAATCCAAAAAGTCCCCTAATTTTTTACTATAACCGAATTTTTACTATAACCGAAGCTCAAAAAATTTATGTCTATAGGCTGATTTTTTTAATACCAAAATTTTGTCAGCAGAAAGTGTTTTTAATAAGACTTCTTAACTTCCTTTAAGAAGTTATTGTGATACATACCCTCGACGTCGGGTTTTTGGGGAAGGGTCTTCCAGACCCCGGTGGGTCAATTCGAATATCGATCTTTACCGATTTCAACTTTGTCTGTGGTTCCGGCCGGCCGTCCTTTCCGGAACGCATTTAGGCCATAGTTTTCAACCGATTTTCACCAAATTTTTACACAAATTTCTTTAGCCGGTGAACAAGAATGTGACGAGGGCGATTTTTGAATTTCGAAAAAATGGCGGAGATATATCTGTTTGAAATTTTAAAAAATTCTAAAACCTATGTCCGCTTTTCTTATAAAGAATCATTACGAAATTTCCGTTAAAATTTTGACATTCACTTTCAACGGTCAAAAATATTTTAAGGGCTTAGACGCTTAATAGTGATTTTCCCTACAGTTTTAACGAAAAGCCACCTTAAGGAAATAAAAGAAAAATTTATACCTGACTCCTTTGCAAAACCCAATTTTCGTAAGAGTATTGACAAATATTCCACAACGGATTTTTTCTCTCTTTTTTTTTAATTTTAATTTTTTTTTATTTTATCCGAAGAAAAAATCCTGTATATGACCAATTTTTTTTACTATAACCGGATTTTTAGTAAATCCGAATTTACTATAACCGGATAAATTAATGGAGAACTAAATACAACTGAACCGGGACCCAGAATATTTTTACTATAACCGAATTTTTACTTTATCCGAATTTACTATAACCGAAGTCGACTGTACTTAGAAAACATGATAGTAAATAGGTACTCAATGTTTTGAATTTCTTTTTCATACTTGAATTGCTCATGGCCTCATCTTGGTTAATTTTTACTTTAGTTACTTCCGACGTTGCTGACAAACGCTTCATTAAACGAGCTTTGCTTGTGAGAGGAAAATATTTACCCCCACGATTTATTAAACGAGCTTGCTTGCTAGGGGTAAAATTAAACCCATTTTGTCATTACTATACCAAACTATCGACTCTTCAACTATCAAAAGTTCCGCTTCTCTTCGACTCTTTGAACTGGTCGAACTTCAACTGCTCGGAGCAGAAACCTCGAATTTCGTTCAACTTTTATCCGATTTTCACCAAATTTTCACAGATTCCTTTTGAAGTAACTTAAAAAGTGACTAGAGCTTTTTTCGAAATTGGCAAAAATGGTGGTGATATTAAGGTCTGTGGGATGGATCATCACTACTAAATTTTGAAAGAAAGAAGTAATGAAAGAAGTTGTTTTGTGTGTGATGTATTTTACTCCGATTATAATTTTATAAATCATATGTTGTGTACCCACATCACCCCCCCCCCCCCCCGGAGAAAGGAAGGGAGAAGGTCTGAGCTGCTGTGTGTCGAGCATTTGTGTGTCATGTGTTGAAGATGAGTGTGTCGATGCTGGAACGCGAACTATCGAGCTGGGACGTGAGTGTCGCAGATGTCGAGAAGTTCGCTCCGAGGTTGATGTTCCATCAATTCAGCGGGTCGAAGAGGTGCGGAACTACAGATGAGTTGAGAGAATTGCTGGTGCCGTCGATGGGTGATCAAGACGTGCCGGAAGCTGCTCCGATGTGTTTGTATGTTGAGAAAATATGAGGCGCTCCGGGTACGAAGGGCGAACTCGTCAAAACGTAGTTTCGAGATATTCGCATTTTAAAGTTTCGGTTTTGAAGTATTTAAAGGGGAAAAAATGGCGAACTCAACATAAAAATTATATGGGTGTATTCACCAAGAGGTCTAGAATCTGAAAATGAAAAAAAAAACTGGAGGACCCTTCCCCAAAAACCCGACGTCGAGTGTATCACAATAACTTCTTTAAGGAAGTTAAAAAAATTTGTCCGATGTTGAGTTCGCCCTTCGTACCCGGAGCGCCTCATATGTACCTTGTTGTTGTTCCATCGCTGTGCTCTTGTTCGTCGTGGGTCACCAATCGTGGGATGGATCATCAACTAAATTTAGAAAGAAAGAAGTTGTTTTGTGTGTGATGTATTTTACTCTGATTATAATTTTATAAATTATATGTTGTGTGTATTTTACTCTGATTATAATTTTATAAATCATATATTGTGTGTATTTTACTCTGATTATAATTTTATAAATCGTATGTTGTGTGTATTTTACTCTGATTATTATTTTATAAATCGTATGTTGTGTGTATTTTTCTCTGATTATAATTTTATAAATCATATGTTGTGTGTATTTTACTCTGATTATAATTTTATAAATCATATGTTGTGCACCCACAAGTCTGCCTAAATTTCGGTTTTATCGGCCATCGTTTTGAGTCTGTGATGTATATTAAGCGCAATTTGGTTTTTCTCACGGTTTGCTTTATATTCTCATCGATTTAAAGTCTTTCTAAGAGAATAATAGACTGCTTCGGTGTCTACAATACTTCCATGAGTGCTCTTTCGCATTTGAATGCGTTTCTAACGATATATTGCTTCAGAAATTCAAGTATTGTAGCATAAAATTTTTGTAATCGAAGAAGCTTAGTAGGCGAGAGGAAAAAAAAAATCAATTTCTTTTTGTCAAACGAGCTTAGCTTGTGAGAGCTGCTAAAAGTTTCCTTGTTTCGTTTCATCTTATTTGGCTACGATGTAATTTTAGAGGTTTTTTTTTCTTTTTCTTTTTGATATTTTTTAAATTTAATAATAACTTGGATTGGGAAGGGATGTCGATGATGAGGGTCACGATTTTTAGGTAGATTTTTTTAAATGTCATAGGTCCAATAAATTTTCTATCGAAAATAAAAAAAAGTAAATTAAAATCATAAATATTCTATTTTATAGGTAACTTTGTAACAAAAACGTTATCATTTAGTATGGCCCAGATTGAGATCCTGACTGATATCCGAAGTTCGATCTTCCTCCTTGGTTTCCGCTTTGGTATCCCCCAGACTGGTAGTCACCTGATGCTCCACCTTCCGCGCTGTATCCATCAGCGCCGAAACCTCCGTCTCTTCCTGAGCTGGCTTCTTCGTATGAAATCTTAGGATGGTAACCGTCGACGTCGGCGGTGTATTCGACTACTTGACGCCTTCCATCAGGGAGAAGTACGTAGTACTTTCCGCTAGTGCTGTCACCGTCTCTTTGTTCTTCGTGGCCGAATTCTACGTTGTCTTCAGGAGAAGAGACGTCATATTTGAATTCGTATTTCGCTGGCTCCTAAAAAATTATGTGATAGGTATTATCAATAAAGTTGTATTACCGATTCTTCGTCTTGGGAACTTCCTTGGTTGGCGTATCCACTTTGGTATCCTTGAGCACCTCTGGAGTAGTCGTTTCCACCTTGATAACCTCCTCGGGCATTTCCTTGTTGTCTAGAGTAAGAATCGGAAGCACCACGAGCAGCATTGACAACAACAGCATCGTTGCTTGCGTCGTCATAAGAAGATCCGAAACCAGATCCAGAAGGGGCACCATAGGTGCTGCTGGGAGTTCCGTACTGAGGAGATGGTGCAGTAAGTCCGGTGGTTGGTGCACCGTATTGAGAAGAAGGAGAAGTACGAGATCCAGCGCGGAAAGATGAACCTCTAGCGGGAGCTCCGTACTGAGGAGAAGGTGATCCTCTAGAACTCGGTGCACCGTACTGGGATGAAGGGGATCCCGGCCTTCCTTGAGATCTAACACCGGGGGCTCCATATTGAGAACTAGGAGTTCCTCTCAACGAAGGGACACCGTATTGAGAAGAAGGAGCGCTGAAACTAGATCGACTCGGAGCACCGTATTGAGATGAAGGACCGCCAATATTTGATCTTGACGGAGTACCGTATTGGTTTGAAGGCGTCCTCGAAGAAGCGCCGAAACCCGAAGCCGAAGGGACTCCGTATTCGCTGGAAGGTGCCCTCGCTCCAAATCCGGAACGAGATGGTGCGCCGTACTGACTCGATGGAGCTCCAAATCCAGATTGAGCGAAGGAACCACCGGCAGATGGGGCTCCGTACTGCGAAGAAGGACTGCTGAATGATCCTCCCGAAGGAGCACCATATTGACTCGACGGTGTTCCACGCGAAGATGGAGCTCCGTATTGACGAGACAAAGCCGAAGGCCCAGGAGGTAAATACGAATTCACTGGTGGTTCCGCCAGCACCACTCCCATAGCACACGCCAAAAGAAATACCTGAAAAAAATCATTTTGAATGTTCTTTTTGTGTACTAAAATTTGAAGAATAGAGTATTCTACAGCTCTATATAGCCTAGGCTTCTGCCATAGTGCCAGGATCAGAGTCAGGTTGTGTAAAATCATAAAAAATATTTGTCACTAATTTTAAAATCCACTTGAAAGGAGCATCATAAAACGAAAGTTTTTGCCATTTTTTAATCCAAATGAAAACTGACATTTTTTGAGCTGAACGGCACCTCAAATTTACACTCTGACACAATTTTTTAAATTTTCACTTGATTCACATTTTCCCCACAAAACTCACCCTGTTCATGATGTTTGGTGTAGGCGATAACTGATGCTGCGTCAGAAACGTGAGACGGTTTATATACTCGATGAAAAGAAAGATGATCTCTTTGTCTATGGTGGGGGCCATTCGTAACATTCACAACCCTTTATTTATCCCCATCATTTCGGCTTCTATCGTCCTCCCTCCCTCTCACTATAATCATCTTCCCATAATGTTCAAATCGGATCATTCATTCGCCACATTTCAAAATCACCTATAAAATTTTTCATAGCTTAAACGAGTTATTAAATAATCAAGTTTTGAAAAAATAAAATGAAACCTTTTGTGGGATCTTAAGCCCTCAAACCGCAATACTGGTAACCCAGTTTAATCCTATGATTTAATATCGAATGTTTGCTAAGAAATTTACCTAGTATTGTAGCTATTAGATTAATGACCTTTCCTATTGTCTGTGATGCCAGCAGTCCGTCCTTCGCCAGTATTTCCGGAACACTTCATATTTTCATCAATACCGAATCTTCCTTTCGTAGTTGTAGCGCTTTTTGAAATTCGCAAAAATGGAGATCAATCCTTCTATTTCCTTAAGCAATTTTGGGCTTCAACCAATTTTCACCACATGGTAGCTTTGTTCCAACCACAGTTTGAAACTGTTTTGAAACTCCTGGAGCATGCGCAGAAGTTTCAAACTAGTTTCGAAATGTTTGATAAGAATTTACCTAGTATTGTACCCTATAAAATTGATTAATGACCTTCCCTGTTGTCAGTGATGCCAGCCGTCCGTCGTTCGCCAGTATTTCCGGAACACTTCATATTTTCATCAACACAGAATCTTCCTTTCGTAGTTGTAGCGCTTTTCGAAATTCGCAAAAATGGAGATCAGCCCTTCTATTTCATTAAGCAATTTTAGGCTTTACCCAATTTTCACCAGATGGTAGCTTTGTTCCAACCACAGTTTCAAACTGTTTTGAAACTCCTGGAGCATGCGCAGAAGTTTCAAACTAGTTTCGAAATGTTTGCTAAGAATTTACCTAGTATTGTAGCCTATAAAATTGATTAATGATCTTCCCTGTTGTCAGTGATGCCAACCGTCCGTCCTTCGCCAGTATTTCCGGAACATTTCACATTTTCATCAACACAGAATCTTCCTTTCGTAGTTGTAGAGCTTTTCGAAATTCTCAAAAAATGGAGATCAGCCCTTCTATTTCCTAAAGCAATTTTAGGCTTCACCCAATTTTCACCATATGGTAGCTTTGTTCCAACCACAGTTTGAAACTGTTTTGAAACTCCTGGAGCATGCGCAGAAGTTTCAAACTAGTTTCGAAATGTTTGCTAAGAATTTACCTAGTATTGTAGCCTATAAAATTGATTAATGACCTTGATGTCAGTGATGCCAGCCGTCCGTCCTTTTCCAGTATTTCCGGAACACTTCACATTTTCATCAGCACAGAATCTTCCTTTCATAGTTGTAGCGCTTTTCGAAATTCGTAAAAATGGAGATCAACCCTTCTACTCGTATATCCTAAAGCAATTTCTCGCTTTACCAAATTTTCACCAATATGGTAGTTTTGAAACTCCTGGAGCATGCGCAGAAGGCTTTGGACGTCAAATCTGAATTCGTCTGACGTCGAATTAGACGTGCAAATCCTTCTGCGCATGCTTCAGAAGTTCCAAACTGCGGTTGGAACAAATCTTTAATTTTTCAAGGTTAAATAATTTTTTTTTTCATTTGCCCTATGGATGGCAATCAAATTGACCTATTGAGATCAAATTATAATAATGAAGGGTCGTATTTACGCCTTGACATTTAAAAAAACAAAAATGTCTTTTAATTTTAGGTTTATTTTAAAAGTGAAAATAGTTTCAGATAGGTCCCTGTAAATATTTACTGATAGTCGACTTTGGCAACGCGATTTAGTAACGTGGGATCACGTTCTAGCGGCACAAAACGTGAACAAAGGGTTTATTCAGGATGAGAGAAATTGATGAAAAGTTTCATTCACTTCATATCCGAAAATGATGGTAAAACCAGAAAAATCAAGGTCAAAAAGACCATTGCCTGCTGCGTCCTCATGTTGAGTTGGCATTACTGATTTAGGGCTGGTGTTGAAAAGTTTGAGTAAAAATTAGAACATTTTATTGTCAAAATTAGCAGTAACAAAAGTAGAAGAAACATAAATACGTAATTGAAACAAACTAATTTTTCTTTTGCTTAATATCTTTGTTGGTTGTAGTAGTTGCTGTTTTCTTGATATTTTTGAGAGGGATGATTTTGATACTGTTCTTTTTTGTTGTAGCTGTTGAGTGCATCGATACTTCTCGGGTCGTATAAGAACTTCGCGCCTCCCTTTTCGACTTGCAAAACGTTTTGACCTGCTGGATAGAATTTATCGTCTTTCGGATTGTATTCGACTTGATGTGAGGTACCGTCCGGCAGAAGGACGACATATTCTTTATCTTCTCTGGCCTGCTTTCTGTAATCCTAAATTAAAACAACTATTTTTCTCTGTTTGACAATTCTGGTTTTTAAATGCGGTTAGTTAAGCTTGTTGATTATAATGAGAACTTTCTCTATAAAGCGATGGATCTGGTTTGGATTGAGCGGAAACCTGAGGAAGCATTGACCTTGGATCCATCGTCATAGACATAGGATGCATTGCCATTTTGTTAGTTTGCTGCATGAACTGCATGTTATTTTCGGATTCTATGTCTTTCGAACTCACGGTATAATCGTCTTTTGAATAAACAGCTTTCGGCTGAGGTTGGTAATACCCTTGGAACTGCTTCTGGTCGTAGTTACTTTGGGAGTAGCGAGCTAAATCCGGTTGTTCTTCACCAGTCGAAATATCTTCTTCGATTTGCTTTCCTTGGAAGTTTGCCCTGTACTGAGTGCTTGGGCTGTACTGTCCAGGGCTGTACTGTCCGCTAGGGCTGTACTGTCCGCTAGGGCTATACTGTCCACTAGGGCTATACTGTCCGCTAGGGCTAAACTGTCCGCCAGATCCGTACTGCTGTTGAGGGACAAAAGGCATCTGGGGTCTAAACCTGTAGTTTGGGTTGTACATCATTTGTTGTCCATACTGACCCCCTTGCGGGACAGCGTTTTGATTGGCAGAAACCAACGGTACTGCCAACAATAACCAACATAACATCTAAAAATAAGGAGGTTATAAAATTTAAAAGATTTAATAATTCACTTTACCTTAAGCGTTCTGTCCATTTTGATATTGACAGAGCGTCAACTCTTGGTCTTTTATTTAAACTTTAAAAATTGAAGGGGGGGATTGTTTATAATTTAAAGCACATTGCACTTCCCTAATCAGCTCATTCATGAGGTTTTTAAGAAGAAAAAAAATGTTCGTGTTTGTGATTCACCTGTTATCGCCTAGTAAGGGGGCAAAACGTGAAAAAAGAGCAAAAAAAAACTTCAGAAATGTTTTAATAAAATGTCACGTCATCATCCTTTATTGTTTCGGTTGCATTTTGTTTGTTTATGCTATCTTTGGGATCCGTTGTTTTTCGCTCAGTTCCCGCGAAGAGTCATGTTTCTGTTAGGCGTGACTCCCTGACCGAATATCTCACCCACATCTGGTTCACATAATATTCGTAGGTTACAAAACTTTCGGTGGGCGGGCGTCACAATGCTGATGAGCCGGCAAATCGATTCAAGTAGGGCCCTTGTCGATGATCCTTTTGACTTTAATTTTATGAATAGAAGTCATGCGATACCTTTTTCCCACTGTCTTTCATGAAAGAAACACCCCAATTTTTTTTCGGCCTTCAATTTTGACAAATTCAAAAATGGGTAATGTTTCATGTCATGAGATATGGCACACCTTCTATCTCTTTGTAGACGTTCCTTGTTTCCTTTTCTTAACCAGAACGTCCATTTTCCTTCACTTAAGGAGGTATGATGGTTTTTAAGTGAGTTGCTTTGCAAATTTTTCGTTGTTAACAACGGTTTTCGGTTTTTCCCTTTTATCTCGGAAACCGTCGCTCAAAACGAAAAAATGTCATAAGTAAAAGTTGTAGGTACTGAAATTTACTACATAAAATATTTTATTAGTTTTTTCCGTCAGAGCAATACTTTAGGAGATATGGAAGTATTTAAGTTGGTTGCTTTGCAAATTTTTCGTTGTTAACAACGGTTTTCGGTTTTTCCCTTCTATCTCGGAAACCGTCGCTCAAAACGAAAAAACGCCCTAAGTAAAAGTCGTAGCTACAAACATTTCCTACAAGAAAGACCTCATTGGTTTTTTTTTGTCAGAGCAATACTTAAGGAGATATGAGGGTTCTTAAGTGAGTTGCTCTGCAAATTTTTCGTTGTGGGCAACGGTTTTCGGGTTTTCCCTTCTATCTCGGAAACCGTCGCTCAAAACGAAAAAACAACCTAAGTAAAAGTTGTAGGTACAAAGATTTCCTACAAAAATTTCTTTATTCATTATTTGCGTAAGAGCAATATTTAAGGAGTTATGAGGTTAAAACTAATAATCCTACAGAGCCTGTCTGAAAACTTAAAACCCTCATATCTCCTAAAATATTGCTCTGACGGAAAAAAATAATAAGATATTTTATGTAGTAAATTTTTGTAGCTACAACTTTTACTTAGGACATTTTTTCATTTTAAGCGACGGTTTCCAAGATAGAAGGGAAAAACCGAAAATCGTTGCTCACAACGAAATATGTACAAAGCAACCAACTTAAAACCCTCATATCCCCTTAAGCAAAGATTCAAGTGAAAATCAATGAAAGTGTTAGCTCCGTTCGAAGACTTCTCAAGGTTCTTCCTTGAAAAAAACAGGAAAATCTGAAGGATTCCTTTTCTTTAGCCAATGAGAGCCCTCCGTTCGAGGACTCCTTACGGTAGCTTCCAACTCCAGACTAGTACTTCTTTAGATCATTAAGTTACAGCATTGATAGTGGGAACGGAATGTTGTTATGACATGTTTTTCATAAAGCAAACAGACATTTTTTTTTCTTTAGTGGAGCATAAATGTTTATTTAAGGTGACAGAACGTTACATAAGACGGTGATTGGACAAATTCAGTGTATGCGAGGGGTTGCTTATAAACTGTAGCAATGAGAAGTCACGAGCTTTCCGAAAGGCGTGTGTGCGCGGAGTTAATGATTGGGCTCATCTCCCTAACCCAGTTCGAAAGTTGGTGCAACTCTTTTTCCTCGATGAAGTCTTTCAAGGCCTTTCGGACTGAGGAAGAGAGAAATAAAAAAACACCGAGAGGTAAAGCCCGGTTGGCAAATTAACCTGCCACCTCAGGTGTTTATAAGGCACGAGTTTTATCCCGATGAGGGTACCCAAATGTTAGATATATCAGCCTTTACTATATTTATGACATCTACTTTTACGAAGACTCAAGTTTCTTACGAAATCAACACTTTTTAGGAAATAAAACTTTTTCATTACCGCAAAACACGCTTCTCACTTAATTTTTGGACGTTTTTCTCTACTTTCTGGTCTACAAAGACAATGGTCGTAAATCTGTATTATTGGGGAACAATACCAACTGATTGACACCCACAAATCAGGTAGTCAGGGTATAAGAACAATAACATCTTAAAATTTTCGACGCAGAAGTTGTTCAAACCAAAATTTTGGCCTGTTTTTGGTCGCAAAACCAAAATTTACTAAAATTTGGGGAAAAAATAATGTTTTGGCCAACGTATTAGCAAATGAGGTTTTTCTGTCAGCCAACCGAGAGATCTAAAAAATAAGGAAGAATGGGATTACTCTGTCAAAAAACCAAGGCAAACTACTATTACTGAAAATCCCGTAAAAATTGGGATTCCCTGTCAAATAATAGAGGAAATCTGAGAAAAATTGTTTAAAAATGGGGTTACTCTGTCAAGAAGAAAAAAATTAAACTTTTGAAAATCCGATAAATAAATTTTTTTTGGGACAAAAATCGCGGAAAATTAAAATAAAAAAATAGAACAAAATAATTACTGATAATCCCCTCAAAATATTTTATTGTCATAAAAACAGAGGGAAAATCTTGAAAATTCGGTAAAATTCGGGTGTAAGAAAACCGAGGAAACGAAAATTATCTAAAAAGTTAAAACGGGGATTTCATGTGAAAACGCCCAGAATCTAAAAAATACTGGTTTGAAGAGCTTCCAACGAAAACTTCCTTAAAGAGAAGTAACAATATAGGAGGGGGAAGTATGACGGAGGGGACGTACAACGGAGGGGGAAGTATAACAGAGAGGGAAGTATAACGAAGGGGGAAGTATAAAGGAGAGGGAATTATAAGGGAGGGAAAGTATAAAGGAGGGCGAAATATTTTTTCGAAAATTTGTCCAAGTTTTCTATTTTTTTTTCGAAAAATTTTCCTAGTTTTTCCGAGAAATTTTATAAGTTTATTTTTTTAATTTTACGAGTTTTTTTTTAATTTTCCGGGTTTTCTTTTTTAAATTTGCGCTTTTTTATTTTTATTTATTTTTTAATAATATTTTAATTTTTTTTTCGAAAAATTTTCAGTGTCAAGGTAGAAATAATGGGCTCTTTTGCCTACGGATGTGCCTCTCTTAATGGGTAGAAGTACGAAATTTCTCTACTATAAAAAAAAGTAATAATTAATTAAAAAGTGGCAATTTTTTTACACTGAAAATTCTTAAAAAATATAAAGAGTAATTGGTGAAAATTTTGTGAAAATCGGACCAACTGTTCGGCCGCAGCGAATTTTTTAAAATTTCAAACAGACATATCTCCGCCTTTTTTCGAAATTCAAAAATCGGCCTCGTTACATTCTTGTTCAGTGGCTAAAGAAATTTGTGTGAAAATTTGGTGAAAATCGGTTGAAAACTGTGGCCGTAAAGGGTTCCGGAAAAAAAAATGCTACGGCCGGCACCACAGACAAAATTTGAGATCGGTAAAGATTCGAATTGACCCTTCGGGGTCTGGAAGACCCTTCCCCAAAAACCCGACTTCGAGGGTATCACAATAACTTCTTTAAGGAAGTGTTAAAAATAGGTACCAAAATGTGGGAAATACGTCTCTCGTATTTTCTCTTTTATAAAAACCGCTTTATATTCCTTTAAATTATTTGGGGGGGCCTGGCTGAAAATAGGAGATCGCCTGGTCAGGATCAACACCCATGAGAAACACCCATTTTTATGCGATTTTACGAAAACACCCTTTTTACCCAATTTTAAGGGGTTATTTTTCCTGGAAAACACCCTTGCGATCATCAATAAATTGTAAATTCCTTACGACGACTTAACCCAAATATTTAATTTAATTTAGTTTAATTTAATTTAATTTAATTTAGATTTAATTATGCAAATTGAACGATCTCTGACCTTTTGACCTCTTAACCTCAACTTACATCTTTAAAAACGCGAATTCCAGACCTCGCATTTTATTCGAAATAAGCATCCCATAAATCCAATTTTTGAAATAAATTCCGTAAGATGGGTAATTTTTGTTAATTTTTATTTAAACAATTAATTTCATACAATATAAATAAGTTAAAACATAGTATCAATTATTTAGAATTCATGGTAAATCGAAAAGACCATCAAATATTAATTTTGAATCCTAAGCTCATCATCCCTTTACTTTTCGTCCTTGGACAGATTTAGGGTATCTCTTTTAACATAATCTTCCATTAACGACGTCATTCCTATTCACCCTTCGGGGTCAAAATGTTGCACAAGTTCAGGGAGCTCATCTACTTGTCGCCGTTCTCTTTTTTAATCCCGAAGTATATAAAAAAGTTGAAATTTTTTTTCTTATTTTTTTTAATAGGTTTTCGTGACGAGGATGACTTATTAAGGGTTTCATGCATAATTAACACCTTTTCTAAATTGATAGCCTGGGTAACCTAATACCTAATTAGGTGAAATTTTAATTATTATTGTCATTTAACCTATGCTCTCTTCGATATTATATTTCAGCGATAAAATTAGCTAACGTCCCCAAAATTGGTACTCCTCAAGTTTCTCAAAAAGACAAATCATATTAATTAGAGTTTAGAAATGACAGGAGGGTTTTTTTCTGAAAAAATAAATTACTATCAAACGATTAACCAATAATAGAGGAAGAAATGACTGATAACGGGTATTTAACGACGCGTTTCGGCTTAAAAAGCCTCGTCAGGTGAGCTATTCCCTCTATCACAATCATTTTTATCTTTTCACTGTGGACCTATCTCCGAGAGGTTTAGTGGATAGAGGGAATAGCTCACCTGACGAGGCTTTTTAAGCCGAAACGCGTCGTGAGATAACCGTTATCACAGTCATTTCTTCCTCTATTATTGGTTAATTGTTTGATAGTAAAATCAACTTGTTGCGGAATATAGACGCAATAAAAATTAAAATGTAATAATATTTTAAGTCACCTAGGTATTTTTCCAAAAAATTTTTTAAGTAGGTATTTTTCCCCCATTTTTTCCTATAATTTTCACTTTTTTCTTGGAAATTTTTTTAAAAAACTTTTTCAAAAAATTTTCTAATACATATCAAGCTAGAAATAATGGGCATTTTGCCCAAGAGATTTCCCTCTCACAAAGGGTGGAAGTATGAAATTTCTCCATACTACCTAATTTTTTTTTCACCAAAAATTTGTAAAAAATATAAGGAGAATTTGGTGAAAATTGGACGAATGGTTTTTGAATTTTTTAAAATTTCAAACAGACATATCTCCACCATTTTTTCAAAATTCAAAAATTGCTCACGTTATATTTTTGTTCACCGACTAAAGAAAATTGTGTGAAAATTTGGTGAAAATCGGTTGAAAACTGTGGCCGTAAAGCATGGAAAATGGACGGCCGGCCGGTCTGGAAGACCCTTTCCCAAAAATCTGACGTGGTGGGTATCACAATAACTTCTCTTCAAGGAAGTTAAAAGTAGGTTGTTTCCTGACCCACCAACCAAATTACAGTACTCAGATGAGGGCAAGGTTCACATCTTCAATTTTATGTTCCACATCATTTTAAGTGCGTCCTTCAACTTATTTCGTCCGCCTTACGAAATAAGAAAATGCCCAGTTTTTAATAAAATAAAATATGATCACGATCGTGTTTTGGTAAATTCTATGATGAAGACATAATTAATTTCGACATTACGTACCCTAAACGATCGTGACTTGTATTAATGCGAATTTTAAAAGTAGCCGCTACTGAGAAAAATACATATAATTATTTAGCAAGGATTTTAATTAAATTTTGAGTTAACGAGGGTGTTTATTTTTATTATTATTTTTTTCTTATTTTATTTTTAGGTCGGTTCCTAAATCTGTACACGAGCTTTAGTAATTTGGGGATGCCACAAACTGGGTTAATTCGCAGTCTTGATCACTTTAAACATTAAGATTTTGAGTTTTAACTTCCTCAAAGAGAAGTTATTGTGACACCCTCCAAATGTTCTCTGGAAAATGGTCTGATGGAAAACTCTTGGCCGATCACGAAGTGTCCTGTAGTGCCGGCTTGCCGTCGCAGTTTTTCCGGCATACTTCACGGCCCCAATTTTCATCCGATTTTCACCGAATTTTCACAGGATCGTTCTTTTTTAGTTAACTTGAACTAAAAGAGAGGTTTTTTTTATATTCGCAAAAATAGCGGAGATACGTCTGTTTGAAATTTTAAAACCGTTGCGAAACTTTGCGAATTTTTTTCACAGGTTTAGAGATGTCGGATCGAGCTGAAACTTGGCATACAGTCTATGCTTAGACCTTTCTAAATGTATGCAAATTTTGAGGAAAATCGAAAAGGTTTTATTTTTGCTAGCGGAACACTTTTGTACTCATGGTTTTTGGATTTTCTATTAGGAATGGGACGTTCAAAAAAGTCCGATCGAGCTCAAACTGGTAAATAGTCTTCTAATAGGGTGTTCTAAATCTTTGAAAATTCTGAGGAAAATCGGAAAAACTTTATTTTCCTGTGCTTGTAGAATATGGCTGTCGCGTTTGTCCGATTTTCACCAAATTACGACCAAATACTCCATATGTATTTAGTAGAATTCATTGGAAAAAAAATTAAAAAGTTTTTTTTTTCGAAAAATACAGTAGGGAGAAATTCGGGGTGTTCTAAGGCTTTAAGGACTCCCTGATGCCTGGCTGGCGGTCTTTCATTTTAACTTCCTTAAAGAAGTTATTGCGATACCCTCGACGTCGGGTTTTTGGGGAAGGGTCTTCCAGACCCCGGAGGGTCAAATCGAATATTGATCTTTACCGATCTCAACTTTGTCTGTGGTGCCGGCCGTCCGTAGCATTTTTTTCCGGAACACTTTACGGCCACAGTTTACATCCGATTTTCACCAAATTTTTACACAAATTTCTTTAGCCGGTGAAGAAGAATGTAACGAGGGGGATTTTTGAATTTCGAAAAAATGGCGGAGATATGTCTGTTTGAAATTTTAAAAAATTCGCTGCGGCCGAACCGTTAATCCGATTTTCACCAAATTTTCACCAATTACTCCTTATATTTTTTAAGAATTTTTGGTGCAAAAAAATTTCACTTTTTAATTACTATTTTTATTAGTAGGGAGAAATTTCGTACTTCTACCCTTTACGAGAGGCACATGCCTAGGCCAAAGAGCCCATTATTTCTACCTCGACACTTAAAAAATTTTTCGAAAAAAAGAACTTAAAAATTTTTCAAAAAAAAGAAAAAAGAAAAAAGAAAAAAAGAAAAAGAAGAAAAAACCCGGAAAATTTTTCGAAAAAAAAAAATTTTTTTTACAAAAAAAACTTAGAACATTTTTCAAAAAAAGAACTTAGAAAATTTTTCGAAAAAACTAACTTGGAAAATTCTCCTTTATACTTTCCCTCCCTACTACATCCCCTTCCTTTATACTTTCGTTCCCTTATACTTCCCCCTCAATTATACTTCCCCCTCTGTTATACTTTCCCCTTTCTTATACTTCCCCTCCCATATTATACTTCCTACTCCGTTATACTTCCCCTCCCATATTATACTTCCTACTCCGTTATACTTCCCCTCCCATATTATACTTCCTACTCCGTTATACTTCCCCTCCCATATTATACTTCCTACTCCGTTATACTTCCCCCTCCGTTATACTTCCCCTCCCACATACTTCCCACTCCGTTATACTTCTCCTCCCATATACTTCCCCCTCCTATATAGATACTTCTCTTTAAGGAAGTTCCCGTCGGGGCCAGCTCCAGACTAGTACTTTCTACCTTCATACTAAAAATTTCATTTTCGATATTTTTGTCCACTCACCCACGGAGTTTAAATCATTTATTCTTATTTTAACATCTTAAGAATCTTGACATCATTTTGAATGTGGAATTCATTTTGACTCCTCACGTCTAATGTCATTTTTTTATTAAACGAAATTATAAAAGATTGAAAAGGAACATCCTTGCCTATATCACGAATAAGTAGTTCAAGTCGTCATTTTCAATGACAATTCGTCACCGGTAAAAACAGGAGAGCACCTTAGATCATCTTCAACTTATTTATAATAGATGTGGTTCAAGGACTTCAAGGTCTTTTGTCACGAGACCAACATTTTAACACCTACTATCCGCTTTTTTAGCTCACCTGAGAGAAAGGGAAAAAAATGGCAGTTTAATAATCAAAAAACATACCAGAGATTTATTCTTAGAATTTTTTCGGGGGAATTTCGAGGCGGAAGTCTCATGAAACTTGAACTTTTGACTTTATATCATCGCCGTTCAAAATCTTTTGAACCATCAAAAAGTATCACGCGATTTAAAAAAAAATGGTTCGGCCGAAGCCCTCAGGTTTTTATTGTATGCTTTTTTAAACTTTCTCAAATAGATGATATTGTATTGCCCTAATCCGGTTTTTGAGGGAGGGTCTTATAAATTTTTTTTTTTTTTAATTTTTATTGCTATACGCAAATTGATTTTATTATCAAACAATTAACCAACAACAGAGGAAGAAATGACTGTGATAACGGGTATCTCACGACGCGTTTCGGCTTAATAAGCCTCGTCAGGTGAGCTATTCCCTCTATCACAATCATTTCTATCTTTTCTCTGTGGACCTATCTACGAGAGAATTAGTGGAAACTGCGGGAAGCTGGAGACAACTCGTCCCCCAAAAACTTCAACGCCGCCACTTCTCTAAGAGATAGAGCCACTCACCACCTCCTTGTTGGTTTTTATGACAGAACTGCTGCCAAGGCATTACTTTACTTTTTTTAATTTTTATTGCTATACGCAAATTGATTTTATTATCAAACAATTAACCAACAACAGAGGAAGAAATGACTGTGATAACGGGTATCTCACGACGCGTTTCGGCTTAATAAGCCTCGTCAGGTGAGCTATTCCCTCTATCACAATCATTTCTATCTTTTCTCTGTGGACCTATCTACGAGAGAATTAGTGGAAACTGCGGGAAGCTGGAGACAACTCGTCCCCCAAAAACTTCAACGCCGCCACTTCTCTAAGAGATAGAGCCACTCACCACCTCCTTGTTGGTTTTTATGACAGAACTGCTGCCAAGGCATTACTTTACTTTTTTTAATTTTTATTGCTATACGCAAATTGATTTTATTATCAAACAATTAACCAACAACAGAGGAAGAAATGACTGTGATAACGGGTATCTCACGACGCGTTTCGGCTTAATAAGCCTCGTCAGGTGAGCTATTCCCTCTATCACAATCATTTCTATCTTTTCTCTGTGGACCTATCTACGAGAGAATTAGTGGAAACTGCGGGAAGCTGGAGACAACTCGTCCCCCAAAAACTTCAACGCCACCACTTCTCTAAGAGATAGAGCCACTCACCACCTCCTTGTTGGTTTTTATGACAGAACTGCTGCCAAGGCATTACTTTACTTTTTTTAATTTTTATTGCTATACGCAAATTGATTTTATTATCAAACAATTAACCAACAACAGAGGAAGAAATGACTGTGATAACGGGTATCTCACGACGCGTTTCGGCTTAATAAGCCTCGTCAGGTGAGCTATTCCCTCTATCACAATCATTTCTATCTTTTCTCTGTGGACCTATCTACGAGAGAATTAGTGGAAACTGCGGGAAGCTGGAGACAACTCGTCCCCCAAAAACTTCAACGCCGCCACTTCTCTAATTCTTCCCGCAGTTTCCACTAATTCTCTCGTAGATAGGTCCACAGAGAAAAGATAGAAATGATTGTGATAGAGGGAATAGCTCACCTGACGAGGCTTATTAAGCCGAAACGCGTCGTGAGATACCCGTTATCACAGTCATTTCTTCCTCTGTTGTTGGTTAATTGTTTGATAATAAAATCCATTTGCGTATAGCAATAAAAATTAAAAAAAGTAAAGTAATGCCTTGGCAGCAGTTCTGTCATAAAAACCAACAAGGAGGTGGTGAGTGGCTCTATCTCTTAGAGAAGTGGCGGCGTTGAAGTTTTTGGGGGACGAGTTGTCTCCAGCTTCCCGCAGTTTCCACTAATTCTCTCGTAGATAGGTCCACAGAGAAAAGATAGAAATGATTGTGATAGAGGGAATAGCTCACCTGACGAGGCTTATTAAGCCGAAACGCGTTGTGAGATACCCGTTATCACAGTCATTTCTTCCTCTGTTGTTGGTTAATTGTTTGATAATAAAATCAATTTGCGTATAGCAATAAAAATTAAAAAAGTAAAGTAATGCCTTGGCAGCAGTTCTGTCATAAAAACCAACAAGGAGGTGGTGAGTGGCTCTATCTCTTAGAGAAGTGGCGGCGTTGAAGTTTTTGGGGGACGAGTTGTCTCCAGCTTCCCGCAGTTTCCACTAATTCTCTCGTAGATAGGTCCACAGAGAAAAGATAGAAATGATTGTGATAGAGGGAATAGCTCACCTGACGAGGCTTATTAAGGTCTTATAAACCTCGTAGAGGAAAATTGATTGGTGATATGTATATGCCGATCATGAGGTTGTCGATGGTGCCGTCCGTCCGTCACGTCACAGCCGCAATTTTCATCTCAATTTTTTTCTAATTTTCCGAAAAATTTACCGAGTTTTTTTTTTCGAAAAATTATCTTTTTTCGTAGAGGAAAATTGATTGGTGATATGTATATGTGATGTGTAGCGGCATCCCATCTTAAATTCATCCCTTCTAGGGACAGCGCTACCTAGCGAGCGTTACTTTTAATTCACATTATTTTGTTACTTTTCAATTTTAAATTATTTATTGTTAAATAATTAACTTTAACTTTAATTTATTCAATCATGTTTTTAATTATCTGAATGTTTATAATGATATTATTAATTCTCGAAACACTTTTGTGTCATCTTGGCCGCTCAAGCCACCCCTGACGGACGCCATATTGTTATATCGTTACAGACAAAGAAGTTGTATTGAACCTCGTTTTGACTCTAGTTTTGTATTGTGAATCATCCTAGTTTGAGTCGTTGTTTTTGTAAACCAAATATTATTTTCGTCCGTCCAGGGGGAGTGTGCTATCGAGAAGTTCTAATAAAGACTGATATCGTTTTTCTTTAACTTTTTCGTATCATTATCCGGCCCACATGGAGGATTCGGAACCCGAAGAGGGCCAAATCCTGGATATCACCTCGCCCGTCTCATATATGCCGATCATGAGGTTGTCGATGGTGCCGTCCGTCCGTCACGTCACAGCCGCAATTTTCATCTCAATTTTTTTTTAATTTTCCGAAAATTAACCGAGTTTTTTTTTTTCGAAAAATTATCTTTTTTCGTAGAGGAAAATTGATTGGTGATATGTATATGCCGATCATGAGCCTGCGATTTTTTTTAATTTTAAATTTTTATTTTATTTTGAATTTTTTTTTTTCGAAGTAACAAGGTAAAAAGTACTTGTTGAGCTTCACACTAAAACTTCCTTAAAGAGAAGTGAAAATATAGGAGGGGGATTTTCCAGTAAAAATATAGGGGGGGTAGGGGAGGGATTTTCTAAGTTTTCTTTTTTTTGAAAGATTTTCCGGGGTTTCTTTTTTAATTTTGCGAAGCTCTTTTTTTTTCATTTGTGTCAAGGTAGAACTATTGGGCTCTTTGGCCTAGGGATGTGCCTCTTGTAATGGGTAGAAGTATGAAATTTCTCCCTACTAAAAAAATAATAATTAAAAAGTGAAATTTTTTTACACCGAAAATTCGTAAAAAAAATAAGGAGTAATTGGTGAAAATAGGACTAACGGTTCGGCGGCAGCAAATTTTTTAAAATTTCAAACAGACATATCTCCGCCATTTTTTCGAAATTCAAAAATCGCCCTCGTAAGTTTCTTGTTCACCGACTAAAGAAAATTTGGTGAAAATCTGGTGAAAATCGGTTGAAAACTGTGGCTGTAAAGTGTGCCGGAAAATAATGCTACGGACGGACGGCCGGCCGGCACCACAGACAACGTTGAGATCAGTAAAGATCAATATTCGATTTGACCCTCCGGGGTCTGGAAGACCCTTCCCCAAAAACCCGACGTCGAGGGTATCACAATAACTTCATTAAGAAAGTTAAAAATTGTTTGATTTTTTTTTTCACTCTTAAAATAAATTCTATTCGGTGAAAATCGGTTCAATATTACTGCCGTTACAGTATGGATAGGGTGTTACAATAGCTTTGTTCCAACCGCAGTTTGAAACTGGTTTGAAACCTCTGGAGGATGCGCAGAAGGATTTGCACGTCAAATTTGACGTAAGATGACTTCAGATTTGACGGAAAAACAATTTGAACGACGCCCCTTCTGCGCATGATCCAGGTTTTCCTGTCAAATCTGAAGTCATCTTACGTCAAAACTGACGTGAAGATCCTTCAGCGCATGCTCCAGGAGTTTCAAACTAGTTTCAAACTGCGGTTGGAACAAGGCTATTAACATCTCTTTGAGAGAGTCAACTCATTTGATAAAGCCAGGCCAGCATTTTGATTGTTTAAAATAATTTGTGAAGAGGAAAAAAAAGCATTTAAAATATTAAGAGATTGATGTTCAAGCCAAACTATAAATCAACGATTTCGGGATGATGCGGGGCCGTGACCTCTGCTGTACGTTAAAATAAGCTCCCTCACATTTCGTCGACCCCACATAAAAGAATGAGTTATGAAGAATACACCCTTCCCACATTTACCATTTAAAAAAAATCCACGGACCTATCATTTTGAATTATTGTCCGAAAAGTACGAAAGTGTGTGTTTATTTGTCGGTTCAAGGCGGTACAACGGTGACGGTATCGTTCTTGAAAAATGTATCGATTCCTTGCCCTTCGCAAAGGCTAGAATCTCCGCCCATTTCTTTTTGTTCTTCTCTTGATTAAATTACGACGAGAATATTAAACAAGGTATAATGTCAACGTTTTATTGATAAAGTTGGGAAAAAAATTCTTTCTTTAGAAAGGAGGTAGTCAGGATTCTTAAGATAAATTATGAAGGAAGAGTACACCTGTTTAAAAATTCCTAAGATGAAAATACATCCTGGAAAAAATTCGATTTCAGTAGAAATTTGGGCACCTCACGCCCGTTTCATGTGGCCTGCATGGGCGAAGACTTTAATTTTTTTTACCTTGATAGTTGATACTGAATTTTTCATTTTCGATGTAGGGATTTAGCACTTCACAGTAATTATATCCCCGGAGTGACTTCATGGACACAGCGGGAAGCCGGAAAATAACTTTTTCCTGAAGTTGCCATGGTTCCCTAAGAGATAGAGCCACTGGTCTTGCTATGAATAAATGAGAAAAAAATTCGATGTAGGGATTTAATACTTTTCAGTAACTATATCCCCGGAGTGACTTCATGGACACAGCGGGAAGCCGGAAACAAACTTTTTCCAGAAGTTGCCATGGTTCCCTAAGAGATAGAGCCACTGGTCTTGCTATCAATAAATGAGAAAAAAAAATTCGATGTAGGGATTTAGTACTTTTCAGTAACTATATCCCCGGAGTGACTTCATGGACACAGCGGGAAGCCGGAAACAACCTTTTTCCAGAAGTTGCCATGGTTCCCTAAGAGATAGAGCCACTGGACTTGCTATCAATAAATGAGAAAAAAAAATTCGATGTAGGGATTTAGTACTTTTCAGTAACTATATCCCCGGAGTGACTTCATGGACACAGCGGGAAGCAGGAAACAAACTTTTTCCAGAAGTTGCCATGGTTCCCTAAGAGATAGAGCCACTGGACTTGCTATCAATATATGAGAAAAAAAAATTCGATGTAGGGATTTAGTACTTTTCAGTAACTATATCCCCGGAGTGACTTCATGGACACAGCGGGAAGCCGGAAAAAAACTTTTTCTTGAAGTTGCCATGGTTCCCTAAGAGATAGAGCCACTGGTCTTGCTATCAATAAATGAGAAAAAAATTCATATGTCAAAATTTGTATTAAAGAATTAGTTAAAAATAATGACAGTTTGTTATGCATTTTGTTGAGTATGAGACTTTTATGAGTGTACAGAAAAAGTACGTTACATAAAGAGTATATATAAAAAATAATAATTTCCAGTTTTACTAATGTTGACGGTCAAGTGTTTAAAAAGTCTTCTTGATGGTACCTCTCCGAGAATCTTGGCCAAATTTTCGATCGTTCAAGAAGGTTTCGAATCGGCTGTAAATGCCTTGGAGAGCGGTCCATCCTTCGGAAGACGGCGAGAGTTCCGAAGACGCGACAAGCGAGACGGACGGAAGCCCGGGAACCGGGACTTCTCGGACCTCGTCTTCAAAACGACAAACACCTCCGAAAAGGAACAAAAAAATGGCCGTTACAATCTTACTTTGTCTTCTCTTATGGTTCGTACTTCTCATCGTCGGCGTCTTCTTTTCCGTCTATTTTAAATTATTCAATATGAAACGCCTCGATAGTCTTTTATGAAGACCTCACTTTTAAAACATATGTCTACTTTAAATATTCTTAATTTAAATATTTTGTGAGAAAGATATTGGACATGTTATCTCATGATTTAAAACAATGTGTCGGCGACCTTTACAACTGGAGTAACCATGGGAAGATAATAGACAATGATGTCAGTCGCGTTGAACACGATTCAATAACCGATGTCTATCAATAAAAATATCACGTCTTTCTATTTTGGGAAAAGCGTTTTTTTAATGTTGATTTTCGACGAAATTTAGGAAAAGGAAAGGAGGAAAAAGGAGATTAGAGCAGAGGCTTTTCTCTGCAGCATCAAATTAGATGTTCAAATCTTTTGTACTTCAAATCTGAGGTCATCTTACGTCAAATTTGACGTGCAAATACTGCGCATGCTCCAGGAGTTCCTAACCAGCTTCAAACTGCGGTTGTACTTGCTACTACAGTGCTGACATTGGCAATACTGTCATGATGTCCTGATCTCGAGATATCTTCAGATATAGGCAAAAACCATAATATAAAGCTCCATATTGAAATATCTCAAAATCCATAGGTTTTAGCGACTCGACCATTAAGTACGGATTTGTGCTCCACTCAATGAGCTTTCCAAAACGTCTAGTAAAATGAAAATCGGACGATCCGTTCTTGAGATATCTTCAGTTAGAGGCAAAAACCATGATATCATGCTACATATTGAAATGTAGAAGAAGCACGTCAAATTAGATGTTCAAATCTTTTGTACGTCAAATCTGAAGTCATCTGTCGTCAAATTAGACGTGCAAATACTGCGCATGCTCCAGGAGTTCCTAACCAGTTTCAAACTGCGGTTGTACTAGCCACTAAAGTGCTGACATAGGCAATACTGTCATGATGTCCTGATCTTGTGATATCTTCAGATATAGTCAAAAACCATAATATAAAGCTCCATATTGAAATATCTCAAAATCCACAGGTTTTAGCGACTCGACCATTAAGTACGGATTTGTGCTCCACTCAAAAAGCTTTCCAAAACGTCTAGTTAAATGAAAATCGGACGATTCGTTCTTGAGATATCTTCAGATATAGGCAAAAACCATAATATAAAGCTTCATATTGAAATATCTCAAAATCCATAGGTTTTAGCGACTCGACCATTAAGTGCGGATTTGTGCTCCACTCAATGAGCTTTCCAAAACGTCTAGTTAAATGAAAATCGGACGATTCGTTCTTGAGATATCTTCAGTTATAGGCAAAAACCATGATATCAAGCTAAATATTGGAATGTAGAAGAAGCTCGTCAAATTGGATGTTGGAATCTTTTGTACTTCAAATCTGAGGTCATCTTACGTCAAATTTGACGTGCAAATACTGCGCATGCTCCAGGAGTTCCTAACCAGCTTCAAACTGCGGTTGTACTTGCTACTACAGTGCTGACATTGGCAATACTGTCATGATGTCCTGATCTCGAGATATCTTCAGATATAGGCAAAAACCATAATATAAAGCTCCATATTGAAATATCTCAAAATCCATAGGTTTTAGCGACTCGACCATTAAGTACGGATTTGTGCTCCACTCAATGAGCTTTCCAAAACGTCTAGTAAAATGAAAATCGGACGATCCGTTCTTGAGATATCTTCAGTTAGAGGCAAAAACCATGATATCATGCTACATATTGAAATGTAGAAGAAGCACGTCAAATTAGATGTTCAAATCTTTTGTACGTCAAATCTGAAGTCATCTGTCGTCAAATTAGACGTGCAAATACTGCGCATGCTCCAGGAGTTCCTAACCAGTTTCAAACTGCGGTTGTACTAGCCACTAAAGTGCTGACATAGGCAATACTGTCATGATGTCCTGATCTTGTGATATCTTCAGATATAGTCAAAAACCATAATATAAAGCTCCATATTGAAATATCTCAAAATCCACAGGTTTTAGCGACTCGACCATTAAGTACGGATTTGTGCTCCACTCAAAAAGCTTTCCAAAACGTCTAGTTAAATGAAAATCGGACGATTCGTTCTTGAGATATCTTCAGATATAGGCAAAAACCATAATATAAAGCTTCATATTGAAATATCTCAAAATCCATAGGTTTTAGCGACTCGACCATTAAGTGCGGATTTGTGCTCCACTCAATGAGCTTTCCAAAACGTCTAGTTAAATGAAAATCGGACGATTCGTTCTTGAGATATCTTCAGTTATAGGCAAAAACCATGATATCAAGCTAAATATTGGAATGTAGAAGAAGCTCGTCAAATTGGATGTTGGAATCTTTTGTACGTCAAATCTGAAGTCATCTGACGTCAAATTAGACGTGCAAATCCTGCGCATGCTCCAGGAGTTCCTAATCAGGTTGAAGCTTATACTGGCTACTGCAGTGCTGACATTGGCAATACTGTCATGCTGTCCTGGATTGCATTACATTTAAATTAAGGGAAAAAGGGAAAGAGGTAGAGGAAAACGCGTGCGATAAAAACCTAGATCAAAGGGCACCATCGGTCTCTTAAGCTCAGTTTGTACTGTTAGGCTAATTTTGGGCGTCTTCCCCTAGCAACCCAAGGGTCGTAGGTTCGAACCCTCTTCCTAAGGTACTTAGTTCAATATTTAAAGGCGTTAAGAATGTTAATAGGATTAAAATATTCGATTCGTACACCTAAATCGGTCTTCGAAATGTAGATTCGTTGAAGGTCCGATTCCAAAAAAGATGAAGACCGCCGTTGTCCGTGGGTACCACACAATGTGCAAGTGGGTAGAAAAATAGCGGCTGAAGGTTATACGATAGACGTTACAAATTGATATTTTAATAAAAGAACTCCTAAGTAGAAGGAAGCAACGGGAAACTCAATTGAAAACGACAAGCGAGAGACTGTCAATTCGATCCCGTCGTGCCCGATTCGCGAAGACTTTTAGGTCAAATCGCAATTGGCTTTTGAAATTGAGAAACGAATCTGTGGGAGATGCGCTTAGCCGGAGGCGAGGCGCGTGCACGATTCACTCATTAGTAACTGACAACTTTGAAATCTCTGACATAACTACTCCCAATACTCCACATTTCCCAAGTTTCTATCATAAATTGTTTTTTAACCTCCCTCAAACTATCTTCCTATTAAATAATTAACAATTTATGTTTAATTATAATTTTATAAAGAATTGAAAAAATATCATAAATCTTTTTCATGTTAGGTAACTTTGATGGACAGGACCTCCAGCATCTACCATATCTAACGAAAAATAAATACCCCAAAATGAAGAACACGGTTTACACGATTCATGCGTGTCTCCTCGAGGGTAAATTCGTCTTTTTTAGAACTTTCATAAATAGCGACCTTTTCATTTCTTTTCACATGAAAAAATTCCAAAAAATTAATCCTTGATAAAAAAAGGGTAGAAATGTCTTCGCCCACAAAGAGTGGGCATGAGCCGCCAAACTCTCATTTTTTCCCCCTCAAAAGTTCGATTTTGGGTGAATTTAACAGCCAATAGCTTCACTTTTGACATAAGAAATGGTCGTCCTTTATTTCAGTCTTTCGTAATCCGGTTCAGATGAGCGCGACAAGAAAATTATCATTGATTCTTCTTCCACTTGAACCTTTCCTTTCAACTTTTTCCATTTTTTAATAGCTTGACACAAAAAACTGGCGTATTAAAACCTTGCATAACAATTTAGACAATTTTTCTATACCCCTCTCCATATTAGGATGCGATTATTATAAAAATAATCGATTATTATAAGTAGACACCTACGCGCTTCTGTAATTTTCAAACGATTTTCCTTTCAACAGTCAACAGGGAAAGAAATTAAATGATAAATTAATCATTTTTATGCTTACTTAAGTTTTTTTAAAACGCCTGCCATAAGTACGACCAACGTAACAAAATACGTGAGCTCAATTAATCAGTCGATTTTTCTCCGAAAAAAATAATTTAGCAAAGTTTTTATGGATTTTTTGGGTGAAAATCCACCTTATTTTCTATCTCATGCATAAACTTATATAGTTTATAAAATTCTTCAAAGAATTATGGGTCTTCCGGACTCCTTGGAGAAAAATTGGTGAGTGATCTTTGCAGATCATGGTGTTGTCTGTGGTGCCGGCCGTCCGTCCGTCCGAAGCATTTTTCCAGAAGACTTCACAGCCGCAATTTACCTTCATTTCATAGTAGGTAATCTTTGTAAACGCGAGATTTTTTTAGTCGTAAAAAACCACTTTTTTTTCCGAATTTTCGATTTTTTTGTTAGTAGGGAGAAATTTGATACTTCCTCGCTTTGGGAGAGGGACATCCCTTGGCAGAAAGCCCATTATTTTTACCTTGATACTTAAAAATGTTTTTCGAAAAAATACTTAGGCAATCTATATTCTTTTTTAAGGTAGGTTTTAAGTATTTTATTTTTTACTAGGGATAAATGGGAGACTCCTCAAAAGTCAAATTTTAGTAAATTTAATTTAAATTTGAAGGGATAAAATTAAATTTTAGTAATTTTATTTGTAAATTTTAATTTCTTATATTGCTATAAAAAACTTTTGAAGTCGAGTGTCTGAGGCGCTACCTCTTGTTTTCTTTCCGAACTTTCGATTCTGTTTGGTCGTCAACCTTTTTTCTAGATGGCGGCAGAAGTGAGATTCACAAATAAAGATTAGAAAAATAAAAAATAGTTTACCAACCTGCAGGTAAATAGTTTATTCTATATTTCTACATTTTATCAGGATTTTTTGAAACTTGATTTAATTTTTCAGTTGGCCCTCCTGACTTAAAACCAACCGACGGAAAAAAGAAAAAGATAAGTTGATTTTATAATTTTAAAAAAATACATTTTCAAGTTTCTAAATTCGAGACTTTTAGGATGGATTATTACGCTAAATTCGCCGAAATTCTTTTATCTGTGAATGAACATAATAGCAGCCAACGTTTCCTTTATCATCGTCCGAATACCGAACAATCACTTTCCAAAACGCATCCAAAAGTGATTGGGGCAGAACGAAATTAAATGCACTTTTCAAATAGTTGAACGAAAAGGACCCATTTCTCAGAACGTATTTTCCCTAAAATATTATGTTGTAATATTTAAAAATAGATAATCCCATGTACTGAGTTTATTGGGCATCGAGTTAGCCGAGGTTCTAAAGCTTCGAAAAATGGTGTATACACTTGATTTTTATCGGTTATCGCTTTGCACAAGCCGTGTTTTATTTTGATGAAGTGTTCGCATTGCTCGTCCTCGTAAACGCATTTTATGAATTCAGCTAAAACCTTAAGCAAGTACATGTTAAAAAAGCGAAGGGCTGACGGCCATCACTACGGACAGCCTCATGATCATTAAAGAAAGACTCTCCACAGAAAACTGACAGGATTATGCAATAGCTTTGTTTTCAACTCCAGTAAAACTGGTATGAAACTCCTGGAGCATGCGCAGAAGGATATTTGACGTCGTTCGTCCGTCAAATCTGAAGTCATTTGACGTCATTTATGACGTGAAGATCCTTCTGCGCACGCTCCAGGAGTTGCAAATCAGGTTCAAATTGCAGTTGGACAAAGCGAACATCATCACTTTGATGGACTGCTTTGAGGAAGTCAAAAATTTCAAATATGATTTATTTTCAACTTACCTTTGGTTTGTAGTAAGGTCCTCCTTGTATAGTCACATTAAAAGAAAAGGTCGAATCTTTTTTTCCATTTTGATCAAGCAAAATGTCATACAATTGCATCCGAGAATTGCTTTTGCACTGGCTAATTTTTGTCACTTTTATCACCAAGTTGCGCTATATGTTTTAAAAAACAAAATGCAAATTAAATAAAAACTAACAAATTACTAAAAACTTACATCAGTTTGCCGCTGAGCCGTAGAGAATAGTTCAAAAATCAAAATATTGAGGCAATTATTAAAATGTAATTTCTCATTATTTCAGAATGAAAGAGCTATGGAAAAGCTTATAGAATGAACGATTTAGAAATCACCTTCATTATTTTATACTCATTATTTAAAAAATCAGATATTCTACAATAATGTGCAATTACATGATAAAAATCATTATTCCTAATGAATGAAATCATCGTTTTTAGCACATTAACGTATGCAGGGGGAAAAATGTCTATGCATTTGTATAAAATGACTTTAAAGAGGTAGTCTGTAGTCCTCGACTGTTTAAGCTGTTGTAGCAACGACCGTTTAGCTGTTTAGACAGTACTAGCAACGACCGTTTAGCTGTTTAGACTGTAGTAGCAACGGCCGTTTAGCTGTATAGACTGTAGTAGCAACGGTCGTTTAGCTGTATAGACTGTAGTAGCAACGGCCGTTTAGCTGTAAAGACTGTAGTAGCAACGTGCCGTTTAGCTGTTAAGACTGTACTAGCAACGACCGTTTAGCTGTTTAGACTGTAATAGCAACGGCCGTTTAGCTGTATAGACTGTAGTAGCAACGGCCGTTTAGCTGTATAGACTGTAGTAGCAACGTGCCGTTTAGCTGTTTAGACTGTACTAGCAACGACCGTTTAGCTGTTTAGAGTGTAAGAGCAACGGCCGTTTAGCTGTATAGACTGTAGTGGCAACGTGCCGTTTAGCTGTTAAGACTGTACTAGCAACGACCGTTTAGCTGTTTAGACTGTAGTAGCAACGGCCGCTTAGCTGTTTAGACTGTGGTAGCAACGACCGTTTAGCTGTATAGACTGTAGTGGCAACGTGCCGTTTAGCTGCTTAGACTGTGGTAGCAACGGCCGTTTAGCTGTATAGACTGTAGTAGCAACGTGCCGTTTAGCTGCTTAGACTGTACTAGCAACGACCGTTTAGCTGTTTAGACTGTAGTAGCAACGGCCGCTTAGCTGTTTAGACTGTGGTAGCAACGACCGTTTAGCTGTATAGACTGTAGTGGCAACGTGCCGTTTAGCTGCTTAGACTGTGGTAGCAACGGCCGTTTAGCTGTATAGACTGTAGTAGCAACGTGCCGTTTAGCTGCTTAGACTGTACTAGCAACGACCGTTTAGCTGTTTAGACTGTAGTTGCAACGTGCCGTTTAGCTGCTTAGACTGTACTAGCAACGACCGTTTAGCTGTTTAGACTGTAGTAGCAACGGCCGTTTAGCTGTATAGACTGTAGTAGCAACGGCCGTTCAGCTGTATAGACTGTAGTAGCAACGGCCGTTTAGCTGTTTAGACTGTAGTAGCAACAGCCGTTTAGCTGTTTAGACTGTACTAGCAACGACCGTTTAGCTGTTTAGACTGTAGTAGCAACGGCCGTTTAGCTGTTTAGACTGTAGTAGCAACAGCCGTTTAGCTGTTTAGACTGTAGTAGAAACGGCCGTTTAGCTGTTAAGACTGTACTAGCAACGACCGTTTAGCTGTTTAGACTGTAGTAGCAACGGCCGCTTAGCTGTTTAGACTGTGGTAGCAACGACCGTTTAGCTGTATAGACTGTAGTGGCAACGTGCCGTTTAGCTGCTTAGACTGTGGTAGCAACGGCCGTTTAGCTGTATAGACTGTAGTAGCAACGTGCCGTTTAGCTGCTTAGACTGTACTAGCAACGACCGTTTAGCTGTTTAGACTGTAGTTGCAACGTGCCGTTTAGCTGCTTAGACTGTACTAGCAACGACCGTTTAGCTGTTTAGACTGTAGTAGCAACGGCCGTTTAGCTGTATAGACTGTAGTAGCAACGGCCGTTCAGCTGTATAGACTGTAGTAGCAACGGCCGTTTAGCTGTTTAGACTGTAGTAGCAACAGCCGTTTAGCTGTTTAGACTGTACTAGCAACGACCGTTTAGCTGTTTAGAGTGTAAGAGCAACGGCCGTTTAGCTGTAAAGACTGTAGTAGCAACGTGCCGTTTAGCTGTTAAGACTGTACTAGCAACGACCGTTTAGCTGTTTAGACTGTAGTAGCAACGGCCGCTTAGCTGTTTAGACTGTGGTAGCAACGACCGTTTAGCTGTATAGACTGTAGTGGCAACGTGCCGTTTAGCTGCTTTGACTGTGGTAGCAACGGCCGTTTAGCTGTATAGACTGTAGTAGCAACGTGCCGTTTAGCTGCTTAGACTGTACTAGCAACGACCGTTTAGCTGTTTAGACTGTAGTTGCAACGTGCCGTTTAGCTGTTAAGACTGTACTAGCAACGACCGTTTAGCTGTTTAGACTGTAGTAGCAACGGCCGCTTAGCTGTTTAGACTGTGGTAGCAACGACCGTTTAGCTGTATAGACTGTAGTGGCAACGTGCCGTTTAGCTGCTTAGACTGTGGTAGCAACGGCCGTTTAGCTGTATAGACTGTAGTAGCAACGTGCCGTTTAGCTGCTTAGACTGTACTAGCAACGACCGTTTAGCTGTTTAGACTGTAGTTGCAACGTGCCGTTTAGCTGCTTAGACTGTACTAGCAACGACCGTTTAGCTGTTTAGACTGTAGTAGCAACGGCCGTTTAGCTGTATAGACTGTAGTAGCAACGGCCGTTCAGCTGTATAGACTGTAGTAGCAACGGCCGTTTAGCTGTTTAGACTGTAGTAGCAACAGCCGTTTAGCTGTTTAGACTGTACTAGCAACGACCGTTTAGCTGTTTAGAGTGTAAGAGCAACGGCCGTTTAGCTGTAAAGACTGTAGTAGCAACGTGCCGTTTAGCTGTTAAGACTGTACTAGCAACGACCGTTTAGCTGTTTAGACTGTAGTAGCAACGGCCGCTTAGCTGTTTAGACTGTGGTAGCAACGACCGTTTAGCTGTATAGACTGTAGTGGCAACGTGCCGTTTAGCTGCTTTGACTGTGGTAGCAACGGCCGTTTAGCTGTATAGACTGTAGTAGCAACGTGCCGTTTAGCTGCTTAGACTGTACTAGCAACGACCGTTTAGCTGTTTAGACTGTAGTTGCAACGTGCCGTTTAGCTGTTAAGACTGTACTAGCAACGACCGTTTAGCTGTTTAGACTGTAGTAGCAACGGCCGCTTAGCTGTTTAGACTGTGGTAGCAACGACCGTTTAGCTGTATAGACTGTAGTGGCAACGTGCCGTTTAGCTGCTTAGACTGTGGTAGCAACGGCCGTTTAGCTGTATAGACTGTAGTAGCAACGTGCCGTTTAGCTGCTTAGACTGTACTAGCAACGACCGTTTAGCTGTTTAGACTGTAGTTGCAACGTGCCGTTTAGCTGCTTAGACTGTACTAGCAACGACCGTTTAGCTGTTTAGACTGTAGTAGCAACGGCCGTTTAGCTGTATAGACTGTAGTAGCAACGGCCGTTCAGCTGTATAGACTGTAGTAGCAACGGCCGTTTAGCTGTATAGACTGTAGTAGCAACGTGCCGTTTAGCTGCTTAGACTGTACTAGCAACGACCGTTTAGCTGTTTAGACTGTAGTAGCAACGGCCGTTTAGCTGTTTAGACTGTAGTAGCAACAGCCGTTTAGCTGTTTAGACTGTAGTAGAAACGGCCGTTTAGCTGTTAAGACTGTACTAGCAACGACCGTTTAGCTGTTTAGACTGTAGTAGCAACGGCCGCTTAGCTGTTTAGACTGTGGTAGCAACGACCGTTTAGCTGTATAGACTGTAGTGGCAACGTGCCGTTTAGCTGCTTAGACTGTGGTAGCAACGGCCGTTTAGCTGTATAGACTGTAGTAGCAACGTGCCGTTTAGCTGCTTAGACTGTACTAGCAACGACCGTTTAGCTGTTTAGACTGTAGTTGCAACGTGCCGTTTAGCTGCTTAGACTGTACTAGCAACGACCGTTTAGCTGTTTAGACTGTAGTAGCAACGGCCGTTTAGCTGTATAGACTGTAGTAGCAACGGCCGTTCAGCTGTATAGACTGTAGTAGCAACGGCCGTTTAGCTGTTTAGACTGTAGTAGCAACAGCCGTTTAGCTGTTTAGACTGTACTAGCAACGACCGTTTAGCTGTTTAGAGTGTAAGAGCAACGGCCGTTTAGCTGTAAAGACTGTAGTAGCAACGTGCCGTTTAGCTGTTAAGACTGTACTAGCAACGACCGTTTAGCTGTTTAGACTGTAGTAGCAACGGCCGCTTAGCTGTTTAGACTGTGGTAGCAACGACCGTTTAGCTGTATAGACTGTAGTGGCAACGTGCCGTTTAGCTGCTTTGACTGTGGTAGCAACGGCCGTTTAGCTGTATAGACTGTAGTAGCAACGTGCCGTTTAGCTGCTTAGACTGTACTAGCAACGACCGTTTAGCTGTTTAGACTGTAGTTGCAACGTGCCGTTTAGCTGTTAAGACTGTACTAGCAACGACCGTTTAGCTGTTTAGACTGTAGTAGCAACGGCCGCTTAGCTGTTTAGACTGTGGTAGCAACGACCGTTTAGCTGTATAGACTGTAGTGGCAACGTGCCGTTTAGCTGCTTAGACTGTGGTAGCAACGGCCGTTTAGCTGTATAGACTGTAGTAGCAACGTGCCGTTTAGCTGCTTAGACTGTACTAGCAACGACCGTTTAGCTGTTTAGACTGTAGTTGCAACGTGCCGTTTAGCTGCTTAGACTGTACTAGCAACGACCGTTTAGCTGTTTAGACTGTAGTAGCAACGGCCGTTTAGCTGTATAGACTGTAGTAGCAACGGCCGTTCAGCTGTATAGACTGTAGTAGCAACGGCCGTTTAGCTGTATAGACTGTAGTAGCAACGTGCCGTTTAGCTGCTTAGACTGTACTAGCAACGACCGTTTAGCTGTTTAGACTGTAGTAGCAACGGCCGTTTAGCTGTTTAGACTGTAGTAGCAACAGCCGTTTAGCTGTTTAGACTGTAGTAGAAACGGCCGTTTAGCTGTATAGACTGAACTAGCAACGGCCGTTTAGCTGTTTAGACTGTAGTAGCAACGGCTGTTTAGCTGTGTAGACTGTAGTAGCAACGTGCCGTTCAGCTGTTTAGACAGTAGGAGCAACGACTGTTTAGCTTTAGCTGATGATTTAAAGTCCGCTTAGATGAGAATAAAACAAATTTTTAACTGCCGATTTAATGGCTGTTTGGCTGTCAATTAACCGACTGTTTAGCTGACAATTAGACGAATATTTAGCTGATGATCCAATGACTTTTTAGATGAAGATTCAATGACTTTTTACCTTAAGATTAAGAAACTATTTGGGTGACAATCAGATTAACGACTTTTCAGCTCACGATTTAACGACTCTTTTGCTTCCAACCTGACGATCTAGCGACTGCTTAGCAGGTATGCAACGACTTTTTAATGGCCGATTAAGCTGTTCGCTGACTGTTTAGCTGCCAATCTGACGATCTAGCGACTGTTTAGCAGGCATGCAACGACTGTTTAACATACGATTAAGCTGTTCGCTTACTGTTTAGCTGCCAACCTGACGATCTAGCGACTGTTTTGCTGGTATGCAACGACTGTTTAACAGACGATTAAGGTGTTCGCTGACTGTTTAGCTGCCAACCTGACGATCTAGCGACTGCTTAGCAGGTATGCAACGACTGTTTAACGGACGATTAAGCTGTGCGCTTACTGTTTAGCTGCCAACCTGACGATCTAGCGACTGTTTAGCAGGTATGCAACGGCTGTTTAACGGACGATTAAGCTGTTCGCTTACTGTTAAGCTGCCAACCTGACGATCTAGCGAATGTTTAGAAGGTATACAACAACTTTTTAACGGACGATTTAGCTGTTCGCTGACTGTTCCCTAACCATGTTTAGCTGCCAACCTGACGATCTAGCGACTGTTTAGCAGGTATACAACAACTGTTTAACGGACGATTTAGCTGTTCGCTGACTGTTCCCTAACCATGTTTAGCTGCCAACCTGACGATCTAGCGACTGCTTAGCAGGTATGCAACGACTGTTTAACGGACGATTAAGCTGTGCGCTTACTGTTTAGCTGCCAACCTGACGATCTAGCGACTGTTTAGCAGGTATGCAACGGCTGTTTAACGGACGATTAAGCTGTTCGCTTACTGTTAAGCTGCCAACCTGACGCTCTAGCGAATGTTTAGCAGGTATACAACAACTTTTTAACGGACGATTTAGCTGTTCGCTGACTGTTCCCTAACCATGTTTAGCTGCCAACCTGACGATCTAGCGAATGTTTAGCAGGTATACAACAACTTTTTAACGGACGATTTAGCTGTTCGCTGACTGTTCCCTAACCATGTTTAGCTGCCAACCTGACGATCTAGCGACTGTTTAGCAGGTATACAACAACTGTTTAACGGACGACTTAGCTGTTCGCTGACTGTTCCCTATCCATGTTTAGCTGCCAACCTGACGATCTAGCGACTGTTTAGCAGGTATGCAGTAACTGCTTAACGGACGATTAAGCTGTTTGCTGACTGTTTAGCTACCAATCTGACAATCTAATGACTTTTTAGCGAGGATACATTTTCCCATAGAGTGAAAGGCTTTATTGTCCGCAATGACCACCATTGGAATCATTTCCAGCATGAATAGCGCGACAAAACTTTTTTAATATAATTTTTTTTACTTCGATTTAAATCCAGTTTTATAATATTTTCCCGGAAGTATGACTCTAGATTGGCTATTAAACATTCATTTTATGTATCTCCGCGCACTTTCCAAAAGGCTCGGATTCAGCTATTGCATATAAATAATCATGGTAAAAATTTAATTTTGTTTCGATGTCCGTAGTCATAAAAGTAGTCGATTCATTTTTTATCGTGTAAAATAAAACGGGGTTCGAAGAGCTCTTTTCCGGGTGATGAAGAACCGAGCAAACGACTCCAATCAAACAGACCGACGAGTTTATTGCCAGCGCAAACGCCTACGCATCAACAGGTGCGATGTTTCGAAATTGCATTATACGCCTTCAACTCCTCCGGGGCTACTTGATTCTTTTCATTGTTACCATTGAATATTTTTTAAACAAATCAGGTTTCAAGACCCTTTTTGTTGCGAGGAATTTGTAATCGACTATTGCGACGACGATAGCGGGCAAAGTTTTATGTCGGGGTTTGTTTGAGTTACGAGCTTTAATAAATTTCTTTTGTAAAAGTTCTTCATAGCCCTGAAAAGAGAGATTAACGTGAAGCTAGGAAGTACGGTTAAAGTGCACGAGGGAAGTCTTAGAGGTTAAAGCTTCAAAACAAAAATTACTTTGAAACTTTATGCAAGATCGATTAAAACCTCAAAGTTTAAGATAAGCTATACCTTCCTCTCGAAACTAATAAGAGAATTTTCTTTTTTCAAAATGCATTATTTAAAAAAATTCTTAAACAATTAATTTAAATAAATGAAAGGGAACAAAAGAAAGAGAATGCAAATAACAAATTAGACACTAAAGGACGCCAATTAATCATAAATCGTCCTCCCGTTTATATAAACTCATTTGTATTCATAAGAACCGGTAGCCGACCACTTAACGACTCGTCTTTTATGGCCGAAAGAGGAAGGGGTGACAAATCTTCACGAAATATTTTACTTTAATGTCGGGTTTGATTTAGTTTTTTAGAATTAGCTGTTTAATCAGGTGCAGGCAAAAAAAAAAAAAGGATAGAAAACGGTGCTGGGAAATGTATGGAACAATACTGGGAGATCGATAAAAGGGGATTAAATGAAAAAAAGATGTACTTGTGTGAAGAGCTTCTAACGAAAACGAAAGAGAAGTAACAATATAGGAGGGGGAAGTATAAGGGAGGGGACGTAAAACGGACGGGGAAGTATATGAGAGGGGCAGTATAACAGAGAGGGGAAGTATAAGTGAACGAAAGTATAACGAAGGGAGGTAAAGTATAAAGGAGGGGGAAGTATAAAGGAGGGGAAGAATAAGGAAGGGGGAAGTTTTAATTTTTTTTTCGACAAATTTGCCTAGTTTTTTTTTTTTGAAAAATTCTAAAGTCATTTCTAGAGTTTTTTTTCAAAAATTTTCCGAGCTTTTTTTTTTAATTTTCTAAATTTTTCTTACAAAAAATTTTCCTGATTTTCCAGGTTTTTTTTTCTAAGAACAATTTTCTAAGTTTTTTTTTGTACAAAAATTTTCAGGGTTTTCCTTTTTTTGTGCTTTTTTTTGTTCTTGCCACAGTATAAGATTGCCTTGAAACTACTGGAGCATGCGCAGAAGGATTTGGACGTCAAATTTGACGTCAGATGACTTCAGATTTGACGGACAAACGATTCGACCCTTCGGGTACGAAGGGCGAACTCAACAAAACGTAGTTTCGAGATATTCGCATTTTAAAGTTTCGGTTTTTACGTATTTAAAGGGGAAAAAATGGCCAACTCAACATAAAAATTATATGGGTGTATTCACCAAGAGGTCTAGAATCTGAAAATGAAAAAAAAACTGGAAGACCCTTCCCCTAAAACTCGACGTCGAGGGTATCACAATAACTTCTTTAAGGAAGTAAAAAAAATTTGTCCGATGTTGAGTTCGCCCTTCGTACCCGGAGCGCCTCATTTGAACGAGCAGGGAGAACTGACGTGTCAGAGTAACCATCAGTTTCAGAGCCTTGTGCCAAATATTTCCGAATACCGTGTAGACAGCGGATTTTAACAAACTGAAAAGTTCTTGCATCTTTCATCCCAGCAGCCATTTTAATCCTTTGATGAAGGAAAACCTTTAAAACCATCCTAATATGGACTCGAACCACAAAATAATATATGAACTGGAGCTTCAAACGTCCCAATAAATTGGTTAATTGGTATAAACTTAATAATGCACTTCCAATATAGCAAGCTTGCTATGTGCATATTATTATAAGTTAACCTTGTTCATGTTTTGGCCCAAAATAACCACTGAAAGACAAATCATATTATCGTTGATTCACATGGTTATACGGTACAATACATAATATTTTAAAAAATGGGGAAAAACCTATTAGTCTGCAATGTCAAAAGATTTTATCAAAATTAGCAAAATTCCGCCGGCAACCGATTTTTTTGAGGCCCACACTTTTCAGACGTTGGAGGACTCGCAATAACTTCCTTTTCTTGAAAGTTCAGGAAAATGAATTCTTTTTATGAAGGCGTTTACCTATCTTTAGCTATCGCAATATTCGAGGGGCAATGTTAGAACAAATGGGACAAACGTGCATTTTTCTATGTCCTTGAGCGTCCATGCATATGTCATAGACAGGGTCGATGTTTATCTCAAGAAATGTCGATCCTTTCATGACCTCTCATATTTTTGAAGTACCTGGCAAAAGAAGGCCAAGTTCATTGTAGCAGACTAATCAAGAAACTTCGAAAGTTTCTATAGTGGGTTCGATCCTCGTGAGGAGGAATTTTGAATAGATGTCCAAATAAAATTCCATCTACGATGGTCAGGCCCCTCCTTTGGATTTTGCTCAGCAGCATAGCAGGGCTTGTCTTCATTATTTGTTCCATCCGCAGTTGGAACTATAGGAGCATGCGCAGGTGGACGATTCGAACGACGTCAATTTTGACGTCCAAATCCTTCTGCGCATGCTCCAGGAGTTTCCAACTACGGATAAAGCTAATGCCTTACAATAAAACCGGGGCAAAAAATACAATAAAATTTATATTAAAAATACAAAATAATGCTTTATTGATGATTATGAACAATGGGTTTACAATACTGTATCACAATAATAATTTTAAACTATAATGTTTAAAATCATTTTAAAACATTCTATTATTCTAAAATGATAAACTTTCAATATTGATTATTTACAATGAAAGTTTCAGACTTAATAGCTGTAAAAAAATTGGCACAGGAAAATTTAAAAATTGAAATTCCGATGAAAATGAGGAAGAGGAAGTCAATAAATAAATAAGGGGATTAGGATTTTAATAAGGTCCGCTACCGGTTGATGGTGGTGAGTTGTAAGTTCCACCGGGGTTGGATCCAGGTAGGGAACCTGAACCTCCTGGATATTGCGGTTCGCCTTGATATTTGACGTCGGCGTTGAAACCGTTTTTCCAATCGGCTGTGTACGTGACGATTTGAAGCCTTCCGTCCGGAAGAAGCACCTTATATTCACCCTTGACGACATCGCCGTCAGAAATAGCGTTGTGGCTGTAATCAGTGCCGTAATAGTCGTCTTTGACTGCGTAGTTGAAGTCGAAAGGCATCCCTGGGACGTGAACGTGGTCCGAATGATCCTGGTTCCCTCCCTAAAATAAAGATTTAGTAACATTTTTTCAAGTTAATCCTTTTTAAGTAAGAGTTTGCACAACAATTAAACCTGCAAGATTCGTGTGAGAAAAAAAGGTGGTGACTTAACGTTCCCTAAAAAAATCATGAGAAAAGAAGTCTAACCATGCAATCATCTCATTATTTTAGTCATGCTTAATATCTACGAACAATATTATTTTTATGGGAAATTAAAAGAATGAAATCATTACGGAAGGTCATATCTTGGAGATCTACTAGTTTAAAAGGTTTCTTAATATGGGGGAATTGGTGAAAATGTACTTACGGGAATGGGGGCATTTTGTGGGCCTTGAGGGATGGGAAGAACTCCGTTTCCGCCTGAGGGTGGTCCATAAGAAGGAGGGTTGTACTGCGGGGGCGGCCTGGTGGCAGGGGGTCCGTAGGTCGGCGCTGGCGGACGTGGAGCCGGTGGGTTGTACGCCGGGGGACGAGGAGCGGGCGCTGGCGGGTTGTAAGACGGCGGGCGAGGAGCAGGAGGTCCGTACGTCGGCGCTGGCGGACGTGGAGCCGGCGGGCCGTACGTTGGCGCTGGCGGACGTGGAGCAGGTGCTGGCGGGTTGTAAGACGGCGGGCGAGGAGCAGGAGGTCCGTACGTCGGCGCCGGCGGTCTAGGAGCGGGTGCTGGAGCCGCCGGCGGAAACGGAGCATTCGGTTTCGGATAATTATACCCCGTATTCGTCGGTGGCAAATATCCATTGTTCAACGGCGGCTCCGCCAAAACTGCCCCCAAACACATCACCGCCACACAAATCTAAAACAAAATTCGTGAGTCTTTCGATTTACCATATCATGCGAATGTTTTACAATGCAAAGGTCACACCTTCATTTTCATTAGAATATTGACCTTTGAATTTCGTAAATAGAGAAATTAAAAAAAGATTTAAAAGAAAAGAAAAACGGGATTACGACATAATCGCTTCAGAAGCACCTTCCCTAAATGCGCTCCCGTCGTCTCATCGAGACGATTTACATTAGAGAGACCGAAGAAAAGGGCAATGATGTAAAACTGTTGCTCGGATTGCAGTCCTTCTGACCTATTCTACAAAATACTCCACGATTAAACCCTCATTTTTATAGTTAAAGTTTAACAAAGAAAATGAATTCATTATTCAACTTCAGTGGCACGTGAAGATGTATGAATCTGGCAGGAGGCCCATCGATTTCAGGTGTCTCTCCTCGTTTCTGATAAATGGGTTTCTGACTTATTTATTTCAACCTCTGAAGTGGCTGCTGAATGATTTGTCACTTGAATGATTTACAACCTTCCGCCTTTGATATCTTTGAAATACGTTGAAAATACACCCCGCGCATATTATAAAACAGCTTTAATTGCTTGTAAACAGTTCCTAATAAACCAAACAGTGGCTTTAATGATTCCGCCTCTCTCTTTTAATATTTGTTTTATTCCCCGCCCGACGATTTTCATACACAAACAACATCCAAACGTGATGATCCATAGAATTTCGTACAATTAAAAAAATACACAATGTTTATACTTTTTTTAAAGTGCCGTTTTTATGATTTAGAAGGACATATTTTGTCACGTTGTACGCCCTACTTTGAGCGAGAGGTCCCCGCGTATGAACGTTTCCTTACAAGGGAAATGAAGACGCGAGGAAAAAAAGCTTCAATCTCCATTTTTGGAGCTCAAAAACTTAAATTTTTAAAAGATAAAAATGATACTTTCAGACTAATAAATATTCGAAATTAAGAAACAACAGTGAAAATTTTCCACAGGAACTCCTTTTTACATATTAGCTTTGTTCCAACCGGAGTTTGAAACTCCTGGAGCGTGCGCAGAAGGATCTGCAAGTCAACTTTGACGGACTAACGATGTGAACGACGTCAAATGTGAAGTCCAAATCCTTCTGCGCATGCTCCAGGAGTTTCAAACTGTGGTTGGAACAAAGCTAATATAAAAATCGAACCAGCAGATCTGTTTGGATTGGTTTAAACGTACTTTTAAAAATATGAAAATATGTGGAGTTAGAACAAATGAGAGTTTTCGCAAAGACAGGGCCCTTTTCTAGATAACTAATCAATGGGGTCATTCTGACCCCAAAAACCGGATATGGTGGTCAATACAATATCTCCTCTTTGAGGAAGTTAAAAAAGTGCATCATGAATCCTTTCATAAGGAATGAATTTTTGACAAAACAATCAAAGGTAATCATTTTATGATAGAAAAAATTAGAGTTTTCGCAAAGACAGGCCTCTTCTCTAGATAACTAATCAATGGGGTCATCCAGACCCCAAAAACCGGATATGGTGGTCAATACAATATCTCCTCTTTGAGGAAGTTAAAAAAGTGCATCATGAATCCTTTCATAAGGAATAAATTTTTGACAAAACATTGAAAGGTAATCATTTTATGATAGAAAAAATGAGAGTTTTCGCAAAGACAGGCCCCTTCTTTAGATAACTAATCAATGGGGTCATTCAGACCCCAAAAACCGGATATGGTGGTCAATATCTCCTCTTTGAGGAAGATAAAAAGTGCATCATGAATTCTTTCATAAGGAATGAATTTTTGACAAAACAATGAAAGGTAATCATTTTATGATAGAAAAAATGAGAGTTTTCGCAAAGACAGGCCCCTTATTTAGATAACTAATCAATGGGGTCATTCAGACCCTAAAAACCGGATATGGTGGTTAATACAATATCTCTTCTTTGAGGAAGTTAAAAAAATGCATCATGAATCAGAAGTAAATTGATAAAACAATGAAAGGTAATCATTTCATGAAAATAAGCTATTACGAAGAGTAAAGATCAAGACAGTTTGACCCCCGGATGCTTAGCCGCATTTTTCCTCGATATTTTTAGTTATATAAATTTTTTTTCCCCGTTCAATTTTATATAATAGAATTAGTAAACGATTTTTAAAAAGAAGCTTATGTTTACAAAGTCGTGGGAAAATTTTCTGGCTCAAGGCGTCGTAATGACCAAGTCTAATTACAGGCAGAGGTCATCGATAGAAGAATGCAAGAGTGATTTATCCGCGTTTTGGCAGGACTTTCACCTTTTTCGTGACGGAGCCGTTGGAACAGCGGTAGGAATGGGGAAAAACACATAAAAAAATTCTCAGGAAGTGACTGAAAGCGAGAAGATCACGATTTGGGCGACATCGGAGACTATTTAAATCCAGGCATTAAATTTAAAAAATTGCAAAAATCCAATTCGTGCTTAGTTATTTTTGTTTGGGTTTTATAGGTCTAGATCGTGATCAAACCATCCTTTTGAAGATATATAATATTCCTAAATAATATTGCATCATGAAAATCAAAAGAACTGGTGCTGGAAAGGTCAAGAAGAAAAGCTGGAAGTCTTCAACTTTTCCGAAATTCCGGACTGCCGAATCTCGAAATGCAAAAAACATTTATGCAACCGTCAGAGAGAGAAGATGGTCAGAGGAATGTTGAAGGTTAGAGAATGTACAAGGACGATAAAAAAGATAGTTGAAGATCGGGGAGAGTTAAGACGGTGAATCTGCCCAGTTGCGACACCCCGAACCCTCTCCTTCCCCGCCGGCAACCCCCAAGGGTGAATAGATTAACCGCAGAAAATATGAAATGACAATAAAGGTCGAAACTACTTAATATGCATTTAACGTCTAAATTGACTTTATAATCGACTTTTATGAGATTGACATAAAAAATCATTTTGCAGAAAGATTTTCTAATCCCAAAACACCACTAAAGGATGCCTCTTTAATTAATTCTACTGCTTTTAATTAAAGGATATATTATCAATAAAACTTGTTTTTCATGTATAAGGAATTTCTTACGTAAAAAAAATGCATACTTGCTATTCGTCTTTCCTAGATTAGGAAAATTACGAAATAATATGGTAATTTTGGCGCGCATCCCTAAAAAAACCGCGGGACAAATTTATGAGAGTGTTACGGCGTGACAAATTACGGTGTAATTTTGACCCGTCCGTCTCGAAAGATCGTTTTTTATATCGGCACCTTTCGAAGATGCAACCATCATTTCTTAAAAGTGCATTCTTATTTCCATCTTTTCATTTTTTTTCCATTGAGATTACATAAAAAACGTGTTTTTTGAAAACGGAAAGTTTTTTTGTAATCTTTAATTATTTTTTTATCATTTCTTAATGATTTATGAACCCAAATTTGCAATTAGTCATCAGATATGCAGATGGCATTACTAATTATTTTTACGTCTTCATAGAAAGTACGTCTTAAGAAAGACGGAAACATCCTTAAAGTAGTTTTTCATCTCATTGAAAACCTTTTTTTCATTATCAAGGTAGAAGAAATGGAATTCTTCGCCCATCTAGGCCACACGGAATGGGGAAGGACACTCCAAATTTCTCCCTACTTTATTTTTTACCTCAATAAATTCTATTGAATATAAGAGTTATTTGGTAAAAATTTGGTGAACATCTGCTAATAGTGCGGTCGTAGACCGTGAAACAGATTTTCTGCCATTTTCGCGAATTTTGAAAACTTTGAAGTTTTCAAGATTACCTACTGTAAAAAGAAAGTATAATGAAATTTTTTTACGGCTACGTAGTGTTCCGGAATACGGACGGCCGGCACCACAGACAACCTGGGCGACCTATTCCCCCCCCCCAAATTATTTCCTAAAAGCTGGGAGATATGACCCAAAAATAAGGCTTCTCTATTTATCTACGAACTGCAAGCTGTAAAAAACATTGGCAATCTTTCAATTCTATGCAGTTATAAAATTAAAAATCCGGAAAAATAGACTCTGAAATAAAAAAAAAAAAAATCTCATTTTATGACTCCTAATTACATTTTAAATTGCTAAATTAAACATGTTAATTTTAGAAATAATTATTTTGTCAACGAAATTATTATTATCTGCTCGTATGAATTTTCATAACTAAAAAGAAATGTTTATCTAATTTGTTTCTGAAGAAACCAAAGTTTGTTATAGAAGTATGAGAACTTAAAAGTTAATTTATTAGTTAATTATTAGTTATGAAGCAACTTGTTTAAAATTTTTCCATATCTTCAATTTTAACTTTTTTTTAAAAATATTAGTGGTGCTCTGTATTGACTACGAAGGGTCAAATTGACCCATTTTTGTACGGAAGGCAAATTGGGTAAAAGAAGTTCGTAAATATCAAAAAAAAATTATGAAAGAGATAGAAACTCTCTGGGGGGCTTTGAATGGTGTTATCACGCTTCGCCTTTGGCCTAAAATCCAAAATTAGGGGTTTTCGCTTTTTTTTCTTCTTCATTTTTTTAAATTGTATATTTTGACGCTCAAAAATTGATTGATTCATCCAAATTTTGATAAAAAACTAAAAAAAAAAAAAGTCTAAGATATTTGGACCAAAGAACCGAAGTTTTAAACTCCCGGCGCATGCCTGGAACGATTTGGCCGTCAAATACGACCTCAAATGACGCCTGATTTGACAGCTAAATCATTTCAAACTCCCAGCGCATGCGCAGAACCTATTTAAACCACTATAATTAATCATTTTTTAAATTTTGGTAAAATATATTCTATTTTTATAATTAAAAAAATGTGAATTATTAGTCTCTGAAATTATTAAAATATGCAATACGTTCTATTTGAATGGAAAATCATACAATACCCGAAATTAATATTTAAAAGTAAATAATCCTAATTTATAATATTGACCATTATTTGACAAAAATGCATACAAATATTTGAAAATTAAAGTTTAACTATTGATATATTAAAAAAATTCAATATGAAGAAGAGATAGCGAAAAAAAAAAATTATATTTTTACTTAATTTTTTGTGCGATTTTATAATGATTTTAAAAAAATGAATTTTCGGGATAAGTTAATATTGAAATTTAAAATTTCTTAAAATTTAACCGAGCTAAATTGTAGATACACTCACGGATACTGAGCTAATTGTAGGTAGGTAATCCATAGAGAAGGCGAAGTCATCACGTGTAAAATTGGGGCAAATTTTTGTTTTTTGTTTTGTTTGTATCAGTTATTACTTTACCTTATCGAATATCATCCTTGTATGTATCACTGGAGACTGTTGACCGAAAGATCCTCCATTGCTCTTTTATATGATGCTGATGCAAGAGGGTTGGGAATCGGTGGTACATGGGCCGGAGAGAGGGGCACCTCCTAGGACTCCCCACCTTTTTTTTAGGCTTCTAGAAAGACAATTGTCTATCAAATTTCTTATTTTTGGTTCATCAAATAATTTTAATTTCTGTGTTATTGATTGACTGAGGATGTATATTTTTAAATCTTAATTTTACTAGCTTCAGGCCTCTTTGTGGGAAAATAGTAAAAGATTTAAAAACATGCTTCCGAAAGTCATTCAATATAAGCAAAAATTTAAACAACTTACGGAATAACCCAAAATAAAGCTTTAATCCAACCGCAGTTTGAAACTCCTGGAGCATGCGCAGAAGGATTTGGGCGCCAAATTTGACGTCTTGTGCGAAGCCTATTTTCAATTATTCTGTTATGCCTCCCTTATGCCTTTTAGCAAATGCTACGTCTTGATTTGCAAGTCCGGGATTTGACGGACAAATGATTTAAAGGACGTCTAATTTGACGTCCAAATCCTTCTGCGCATGCGCCAGGGATTTCAAACCAATTTCAAACTGCGGTTGGAATAAATCTAATATAATTTTAATTAAAAAATATTTAATATAAAAAGTTTATAGCCTACTTCTATTGAATGGCCAGATTCGGAGGGTCATTCAGGGCTTTTTTTAGTAAACAATGCAATTAATTTTTAGAATTTCATTTTTTTCATTGTGTTTTGCGTTGTGTGGGCTTAAAAATTAAATTAAATTGTTTTCACAGGAATCGAAAACACAATAAAAAAAAATGATATACTTAGTAAAAATTGATTGGATTGTTCACGAAAATACCTCAGAATATTGAATCACCATTTTTCAATTTTTCCCCCAATTTTGAGAAGAATCATTAATATTTTCATGATTCTTGACGTCTTGGAAAGTAGAAAATGTTTGAAATTTTGAATAGTAAAATTCGAAGTTTGGATATCAATTGAAATTTGATGGTTTCTGGAGCGGAGACCGGAATCGGAAAGGACTTAAACATTTATTTCAATTATTGTGGCCGGTTGCGTTTTGTTCTCAAGTTTCGAGCCCGCAAATCAATTTCCTTTTGTGCGAAGCCTATTTTCAATTATTCTGTTATGCCTCCCTTGTGCCTTGTAGCAAATGCTACCTCTTGATTTACAAGTCCGGGATCCTTCATTTATTTATGAGGAGAACGTCCCTCTTCCGTGTTACTTGAAGACTTAATCATAATTTCAAAATTGTTTTAAATAATCCTTCAGAAAATATTTTTTTTCTTGAAAGAAATTGACTGTTATAATAAAATATTTAAGTTCAATAAATTTTTTTTCATCATTTTTTCAAGGAAGAAAGTTAACCACACGGAAAACCTCAGTGAACCTTGACTCTTACAATGATTCATAAGGGTGAAGAAATAATTCTTCACCCCAAATTTCCAACTTTTTCCACCATATTTTTATTTTTTATTTTGAAATTGGGGTTAGCTTCTTACGTAAAACTATTAAAAAGAACAAACAAGAAGAGTACCTAATGAAAAAAAATGAGTTCATAAAAAAAGGACGTTTTGACGGATTAGTTCCCCTACTCGGGAGGCCTTTCTTCGGGAAATCGAAAAGAATGGGGAAGAGCATTGCATAACGGCCCGCCGGCACTAAGCTACGAGGACGAAAGTAAGCCGATCTTCAGTGAGAGTGCAAGGTCAAGGCTTCGATCTATTAACAGTCCTCACATCAGAAAAAATGATGCGTCCACCATAATAATGAAAGTGACAGCTACTTATACAATAACTTTAAAAAAATGAAGTAAAGCCTACGTTTAAATTTCAATTACCTAATCGATGAAAGGAATTTAAATGTAACTTTACCGAAACTTCGTGGTTATTTTGTTCCGAAAAAACCCCTTATAATAATTTGATGAGCATTTTTTTCGGCTTTTTGACTCAAAAAACAGCCGTTTCACCAATTTTGATTCATGTTTGGAGGGGTCGGAAACTCTCTTTTTTCAATTTTTCTGTTTGAGGAACCCTTTAATCGGTTTTATGTTCGAGAAGCCTTCTTTTTACTGATGAATTTCCTCAAAGGGAAGATATTATGGTACCCTCCATAATACGGTCTATGAAAAAGGGTCTTCTAGTACCAGTAGGGCAAGTAATCTTTACCAATCACAAAGTTGTCTATGGTGCCGGCCGTCCGTCCAATTCTTCCAGAAAACTTTACGACCGTTTTCATCCGATTTTCACCGATTTTTCACATAATCTTCTTTTATAGTAGATAATCGTGGAAATGTTTAGAGTATTTTTTGAAACTCTCAAAAAGGGCGGAGATATTACTACGGTGATAGCTTTGTTCCAACCGCAGTTTGAAACTCCTGGAGCATGCGAAGAAGGATTTGGACTTCACATTTGACGGACAAACGATTCGAACGACGTCAATTATGACGTCCAAATCTTAACACAACATGACAACGTGTAGCAGTATGTTGTCATTTGAGGGACAAACGATTCGAACGACGTCAATTTTGACGTCCAAATCGTAACACAACATGACAACATGTAGCACTATGTTGACATTTGAAGGACAAACGATTCGAACGACGTCAATTTTGACGTTCAAATCTTAACACAACATGACAACATGTAGCAGTATGTTGTCATTTGAAGGACAAACGATTCGAACGACGTCAATTTTGACGTCCAAATCGTAACACAACATGACAACATGTAGCAGTATGTTGTCATTTGAAGGACAAACGATTCGAACGACGTCAGTTTTGACGTCCAAATCGTAACACAACATGACAACATGTAGCAGTATGTTGTCATTCGAACGACGTCAATTTTGACGTCCAAATCCTTCTGCGCATGCTCCAGGAGCTTCTGAATTTTGATTAGTTTGCTAAGGCCTTACTATTGGTAGAAACTTCAAAACCTTGGATTTTATACAGAAGCCCTTCCGTACCAGATTTTTCGAAATTTTTCTCTCGGTTTTTTGTAGGATAAACAAATGGTTCTAGGCATCCCTTAGGCCCGTAACACACGAGCCGCAACCGCTGCGGTCAGCCGCTGGGTCTCAACCGCAACCGCCGAAGTGAGACGCTGACACACGGAGGCGGCGCGCCACTCGACCGCGAGCTTCAGTCAGTGTTTGTACGTTAGGCAAGCAGATCCTTTATCCTTCCTAAGCCCTTCATAAAGTTTCTGGATCAGATGGAGTCGTCCTTCCGTTTTAGAAGTGCACGGAGTGCATTGGATTTTAAAAAAAAAATTTTTAAATTAAAATTAATTTAAATCAATTTAAAATTTTTTGTTATAAAAATTTTTATAACGATCTTTGTATCCATCGTCCCGAGGGTTCCAAATTTCCGGGCGTTTCCGCACCTCTTCGATGAACCTTTCTTTGTCGAAATCCATTTTTCAACTGATTTTTTGAGCGGCTGGCCGCGGCGGTGGGCGGTTCGTGTGTAAGCTCAATCCTCTCCACGGGATTACCGCGCCGCTTGGCGGCAGAGTCGACCGCCGCGGTTGCGAGAGTCTCGCGGCTCATTCGCGGCAGCCGCGAAATGAAAAAGCGGTTGCGGTTCGTGTGTTAACTCCTATATCCCTCTGTGTATTTCGCAACCGCCGCGGCTGACCGCCGGGACTCAAAAAGTCGCGGTTGCGGCTCGTGTGTCACGGGCCTTATGGTGCCTATTTTGGGCCGCATTATTATTAATAAAAAATATAAAATAAAATAAATAAATATCAATGTCAATCCCTTTTAGGAGCATTTTATTGACATTAGGCTTTACGTCCAACTACCTAATTTTAAGGTGTCGTGGACGGCGCGTGTTTCCATTGATATTTACAATTATCGAGATAACTAATCCCGGGCCCCCCAGAGAATTCGAACCCATGTAAGGATTAGAATTTCTGCACCGGAGTCTTTCACGCTACACACCGAGCTACCGAGGGCCCTTTACACACATTATTATTATTTTATTTATTTATTTTTGTCTAGGTAAGACTAGTTACTGTCCTCTCATTGTAGCTCGGATTGTTGAGCAATCATCAAAGCACTTTTTATTCTGTAGCTTACTCATGTGTTTTTTGATTCTAGCAGTATGTAGAATTTAATGAACAGATTGTTTGCTCTACAAGAGGTTAAATATCGAACAGGTTTTATCGACGTTTAAAATCAAAGATTGCATTTTTCCTTTAATTTGATCCACAACAAGAAAAGGTGAACGAACCAATTACAGAAACAAAGAAAGTTCAAAACCATGGGAATTTTGATTTTTTTTTATTGAAATATGTAGGTCAACACGCGTTCTTTTCAGCATCTTTCGTGATGGTCAATACAGAAGTTGGAGCGTGGGAGGTCTTTTTATCTTGGACATCTTGGGTTTTGGAGCAAGAATCCGTCAACCGAAAAATTTCAAATACCGTAACTTTTTCCCATTCATATCACCGCTGCTTTTAGCTTCCTCTAAGAAAACTTATTGTGATACCCTGTAGGGACTCTGGAAAAAGGTTTTCCTGGAAAATTGAGCTGATAATGAGGTTATCTCCGGTGCAGCAGTTTTTCCGGTGTGCTTTACTGCTGCAATTTTCATCCGATTTTCACCAAATTTTTACAGTTTCTTAATTTTGTAGTTATCTTGATAATATTATGAGCTTTTTTTCGAATTTCTTAAAAATAGAGAAGATCTAAGTATCTAAAGTTTTGCTTAATGCCAGGGGCCGTACCATTATCCCAAACTTCACCAATTTTTCAGCAAAAACTCTTCATATTTAAAGGAATTCATTGTGGGAAGAAATTTGGGGTTTTCTCGCCCGTTAAATGCAGGGGCTGGGCGAACACTTTTATTTTTTCTACCTTGTTTTTAGGTTGATTTTTTAAAATTACATAGAATTGCCAATTCTTAAATCGATTTCCCTAATGTTTGGACTTTGTAGTCGTAAATGTTTATTGTACATGCGAATTTTCATAAGAGCGGCTTTCTTCAAAATTACGCAAAAATAACTCGACCCTATTGTTATTTTATTTAATCCATCCCATTTTTTCTCCTTGACTCACTTTATGTGGGAACACAAAAGTATTTGAATATTTTCTAGAGTAACTTGTGTTTTCAGTCTTTGAAAATTTAATTAAAATAAATTAAATTTAAAGGGCTTGCATTACGTGTGAAGTTTCGGGAGTCTTTCTGTCTCCTAACGAGTGGAAGTTTGGAATCCTCGAGAAGTTCCAAAGGCTGTTTTACACACTCTACGAACTTTTAATACACCTGGAATTTCATTCATTAAACTAAGGTTACAAAAATCTTCTAACTTCCTCAAAGAGAAGTTATTGTGATACCCCCACGGCCGTAATTTTCACCAATTTTTGCAAAAACGGCAGAGATCTGTCATCCGCACTATTGGTCCGAATTCACTAAATACTCCTTTTATTTAAAAGAATTTGAAGTAAAAAGTACTGGTTTGAAGAGCTTCCAACGAAAACTTCCTTAAAGAGAAGTAACAATATAGGAGGGGAAAGTATATAGGAGAGCGAAGTATAACAGAGGGTTAAGTAAAAGGGAGGGGAAGTATAACAGAGGGGAAGTATAAAGGATGGGAAGTATAACGGAGGGGGAAGTATAACAGAGGGGGAAGTATAAAGGAGGAGGAGTATAAAAGAGAGGGAAGTATAAAGGAGGGGAAGTATAACGGAGGGGGAAGTATAAAGGAGTGGGAGTATAAAGGAGGAGAATTTTTTTTTCCGAAAAATTTTCTATGTTTATTTTATTTTTTTTTTCGAAAAATTTTTAAGTTTTTTTTCAAAACATTTTTCAAGTTTTTTTTTTTAATTTTTCCAATTTTGCTTTTTAAATTTGTGCTGTTTTTTCTCGACACATTTTCAAAAAAAGTTTCAAGGTAGAAATAATGGGATTTTTGCGCAATAGAGGTCCCTCTCGTTAAGCGAGGAAGTATGAAATTTCTCCCTACTAAAAAAAAATAATTAAAAAGTGTCAATTTTTTTAACCAAAAAATCTTAAAAATATAATTGGTGAAAATTTGGTGAAAATCTGACAAACGGTTCGGCCGCCGCGAATTTTTTAAAATTTCAAACAGACATATCTCCGCCACTTTTTCGAAATTCGAAAATTGCCCTCGTTAGTTTCTTGTTCACCGATTAAAGAAAATTTGGTGAAATCTGGTGAAAATCGGTTAAAAACTGTGGCCGTAAAGTGTTCCGGAAAAAATGCCACAGACGGACGGCCGAACTGTGATATCCCTTTTTAACTGGTTTTATCCCTTTTTAACTGGATTTATCCCTTTTTAACTGGTTTTATCCGTAATTTAATCGGGTTTCATCCCTTTTTAACTGGTTGTATCCCTTTTTTAAATCGAGTTTTATCCACTTTTAACTGATTTTATCCATTTTAACTGGTTATATCCATTTTTAACTGGTTTTATCCCCTTTTTTATCGGGTTTTATCCATTTTTAACTGGTTTTATCCCCTTTTTTATCGGGTTTTATCCCTTTTTAACTGGTTTTATCCATTTTAAACTGGATTTATCCCTTTTTAACTGGTTTTATCCCTAATTTAATCGGGTTTCATCCCTTTTTAACTGGTTTTATCCCTTTTTAAATCGAGTTTTATCCATTTTTAACTGATTTTATCCATTTTTAACTGGTTATATCCATTTTTAACTGGTTTTATCCCCTTTTTTATCGGGTTTTATCCCTTTTTAACTGGTTTTATCCCTTTTTAACTTGTTTTATCCCTAATTTAATCGGGTTTCATCCCTTTTTAACTGGTTTTATCCCTTTTTTACTGACTGCCGGCCGGCACCACAGACAAAGTTGAAATCGGTAAAGATCAATATTCGATTTGACCCCAAAAGTTTAGGGTATCACAATAACATAATTAAGGAAGTTGTAAGGTTCGAAAAATAAAGTAGGGAGAAATTCGGGGTGTCCTCTCCCGCTCTGTGTGGCCTCGCCGGGTTATTCTTATTATCGATTTTAATTTTGTCTTTAAAATATTCATACATGATCGTGACTGGGATGTAAACTTGGGCTTCTATTAATTGGCTGGATGGGGTTTAAGTTTCTGACATGACGGAGTAATAGATATCAGCTCAAGTGAATCGTCCGCATTTGAGCCCTATGGAAACTGGATGACATCTCCATTGAATGCTAAACAGTTTAAACTAAGTCTCAAACACCTTGACACATAAATCCATCAAAAATTATCTCAAAGGCTCCATCGAACCTCAAAATTTGGGGCTCAAAAGTTTGCCAAAGATAAATAAAACTGTTCTGTAATCTGTGAAAGTGAATTCAAAAAATGAGATGATTCATGTCTCTATTTCGCCATATCTGTTGAAAAAGTCATCGTTTTTAGGGCTCATCTCATCATTTTAGAATCGTTCTTTGTACTTCGCATTACGCAAAAAAAGTAGGTCAATAATTGTCTTTATCGTAAAAGTTTAAAGGCTAAAAGTGGACAGTTTTTATTTCTGTGAAAGTCGTTTGTTTAATATATTATAATTATTAAAATGTCAGAATAGTTTTGAACGCAGTGTTGACATTTGAAACACTTTTACTTTTCTTCAATTCAATGAATCACAAGGGGACAATCGATAATCTCGATTGACTGATGACTTCACAAGGTGTCCTTTCTGCAGGCTTTAAAAAAAGGATAATTTAGTTAGGCTTCCTTAAAGAGAAGTTATTGTGATACCCTCCAGCGGACGCTTCACGGCCGTAATTTTCACCAATTTTCGTAAAAATGGCTGAAATCTGTCGTCGCATTATTGGTGCGAATTCACCAAAAACTCCTTTTATTTAAAAGAATTTGAAGTAAAAAGAACTGGTTTGAAGAGCTTCCAACGAAAACTTCCTTAAAGAGAAGTAACAATATAGGAGGGGGGAGTATATAGAAGAGGGAAGTATAACGGAGGGAGAAGTATAACGGAGGGGGAAGTATAAAGGAGGGGGAAGTATAAAGGAGGGGGAAGTATAACGGAGGGGGAAGTATAAGGAGGGGGAGTATAACAGAGAGGGAAGTATAAAAAGGGGAAGTATAACGGAGGGGGAAGTATAAAAAAGGGGAAGTATAAAAAAGGGGAAGTATAAAAAAGGGGAAGTATAACGGAGGGGGAAGTATAAAGGAGTGGGAGAATAACGGATGGGAATTTTTTTCCGAAAAATTTTCTGTTTTATTTATTTTTTATTTTTTCGAAAAATTTTTGTTTTTTTTTCCAAACAATTTCCCAAGTTTTTTTTTTTTTTGAAAATTTTTTCTAAGTTTTCTTTTTAAATTTGCGCTTTCCGAAAATTTTTCAAAAAAGTATCAAGGTAGAAATAATGGGATTTTTGTGCATCGGCCCCTCTCGTTAAGGGTGGAAGTATGAAATTTCTCCCTACTAAAAGAGAGAAGTTATTGTGATACCCTACATCTTCCAGACCCCGTAGAAAAGAACTGATTAGTGCCGATTATGAAGTTGTGTATGGTGCCGGCCGGCCGTACCATTTTTCCGGAACACTTCACGAAATTTTCATCCGAACTCGGAAACTTCAACCAATAAAATTCGTAGGTAGGGAGAAATTTGGGGTTTTCTCGCCCGCTCCGGCCTAGCTTGGACTCCCATTTTTTTCTACCAAGTTATAGGGGATGGTCTTCAAATGCCCTACTTTGAGGATGTACCTGACAGCTCAAGACTAGTACTTTATTCATTAAAAAAGCGAAAGGATCAATCAACTGAATGCCATCGCTTAGAGCTCCACCCGGCAATTAACTTAAGCCCCAATCTAGGAAATCATCATCATTCCAGCAGTCAAGAAATACCTATTAGGCTATTACCTAAGGGCCTACTTCACTGAATAGGGCGGAAACTACAAGCAGAAACGCTATCGATGCTCTTTTCTTCACTTCCCATCCCTCAGCACTCGATTCTAATGCAGCAACTCGTTGGGGTCTACTTTCCCAAATATGGGGGGTAATACAGTAACACCTCATTGAGAAGACCCAAGAATAGGTGCCAGCGCTGAAAGCCTCTGGCGATGATTTACACGGGGAACAAACGGGATGGCTCACATTTGTCTAATGTGAAGGTCTCGATTGCGAGTCGAATTGTAACTGTCGGAGGTGTGACGACCTTGGCTAAGCGGCGGACGCTCGCGTAGGAGTGAAAGTACGCATCCAAAAGTCCCATCATTCTCCGCTTTACGACCTCCAGGATCCGCGTTCATGAATTTACTCGTAAATTAAACCGAACTATTCTGACGTCTCTGATGGCAATAATTAATTGACATTTAAAAATATTTCAATGGCACCGAAAGGGATCTTCGTATTTTGGTCACGCCATTGAAATTTTTTTTAAAAAGTTTAATTTATTGTGCTGTAAAATGTCTTAGTTTTGAATTTTCCTAAAAAGGACTTAAAGTGTTTTAAAGGTTAGGAAAGGCACCAAGATACTTAATTTCAGGATTGCCAATGACTTCCTAATTCAGAAGAAATTTTTCGTATGGTCTATTGTTCTTTTTCGTTGGACACTTCGTACAGTTGGTACTGAGAGGATGTACCATAAGGAGACACACCTCTTCTCCCTTAAACACTCCCGCTTTAGACAATTCGGATGATGGTCGCGAAGTATGGTTGTACACGATAATCGCCCACTTATGAGAAATAGATTTGCCAAGTTTGAGAAACTTCGGAGGCAAACATTTCCACGGCCGCATTCTCCGGGGTCTCCGGCTCAGAACTCAAAGCCGCCTCCTCACCCCTCGCGCGATGGAATCCCTTTACTTCGCACGACACGTAATTGTGGACATTCTCATTGTGCATTGTTAATAGTTTCCGGCCCTTTCCCGTATTGTATCACTGTATACTCCCATTCGAGAGCCTTTCAATTAATAAATTTTATTTAATTAAAAACTTCACCAAAGTTTTTATTGGTCAAATATCTCGAAAACTAGGAGGTTCGAAAAGTATTTTATGCATAACCCTGGAAAAACGAACGGTTTCGGAGTTACGAACCATCTTCAGGCAAACTCAATGATTTTTGGTTTAACATAAAAGCTTTTCCCCGAAACTAAAAACCCCATGGAATCAAAAAAAAGCCCATAGTTTGTCGATCAGTCGGAATTTATTTTAAAATTTAGGTTGTTTTGAACAATAAAGGAATATAGGGAAGTAAATAAAAGCCTCTTTTAACTTCCTTAAAGAAGTTATTGTGATACCCTCCACAGGGGTAAATTCGATATGGATGTAGATCCATCGGGTGTAGACCGATCTCACTTTGTCTGTGGTTCCGGCCGGCCGTCCGGAACACTTTACGACAACAGTTTTTCATCCGATTTTCACCAAATTTTCAAAAAAAATTTTAGCCGTGAAGAAGAGTGTAACGAGGGCGATTTTTTAATTACAAAAAATTTCAAATTTTAAAAAATCGCTGCGGCCGAACCGTTCATCCGATTTTCAACAAATTTTCACCATTGCTCCCTATATTTTTTAAGAATTTTTCGTGTAAAAAAATTGCCACTTTTAAAAAATAAAAGTGAAAGTGATAACTAAAAACTTAAAAACTTAACTTAAAAAATTTTTCACAAAAAAAAAACTAGGAAAATTTTTCGACAAAAAATGGAAACTTCCCCCTTCCTTATTCTTCCCCTTTATACTTTCCCCCTTCGTTATACTTCGTTTCCTTATACTTCCCCCTCCGATATATTTCCCCCTCTGTTATACTTCCCTCCAATATATTTCCCCCTCTGTTTTACGTCCCCTCCGTTATAATCCCCCCTCCTGTATACTTCCCCCTCGTATATATTTCCCCTTCTCATATACTTTCCCTCCTATTGTTACTTCTCTTTAAGGAAAATTTCGTTGGAAGCTCTTCAAACAGCACTTTTTTAATCTACCTAATAATTTTTGAAAATAAAAACTTAATTTCCAAAAACTGTATTTTGAAAACTATTTAGCCTGAAAATTTCATAAAATGTTTAATGTTATTTTAAAGTTTCATAAAAAACTATAATAAAAAAAGATTGTAAAATTATAAAATGACATAAATTATGTATAGAGCGCAATGCTAATCAATGGAGTTCCTTATACAGTTTGAAGATGTTCCTTATCCAGATTATGAAGGAATTTCCTTATAAAAAAACCCATTTAGGGAATATATAAGAATCAAGTAATTTTGAAGTGTGCTATACTTTTCTAGAAATGGTCCCTGATATTTAATTTCGTTTATTTTGTTTTCCATTGATTAAAAAAAAATCTTGAGATTGGTGAAGAATAATTAAAAATAACAGGGAAAAATTATATATTTTTAAATTAAAAAAAATCAATAGAAATGTTCTCATTCTATGGCGATGGGTATAAAAGTCGCGATTAATATGTAATGGACTTGATGTCATAGATCTGAAGAGTTGATGAGGTAAGAAAATCTTTGAATGTAAAAACGATAGTGCTCAGTCACTACAAATGGAACTAGTATGCGCGTTGTATAGGGTATGAGGATGTAGTAAGTTGAATGACTGCTCGCCCCAATGTCCCTCATGAGTGATCACTTTGTCTAATTTTACTCAAGATTATGAAACAAATTTTTCTGCTGCGAAACAACTGAACTCTGTTCTCACAATTAGATATGAAAATTTTAAAAAATCAGCACTCGCATAACTGTATGAATATTAGTTTAATTTTTTTTTTTGTCTTTTTCTCTTAACGCATTAGATGAAACAAGTTATTGATTGTTATCAATTGACATATGTATATGAGCAAGACCGATAAGCCTAGGTACCAATGTTTTTTAAAAGTTATTAGGCCTTGGATACCTCTTTAAATAATATTATTAGTTACTTACATCGATAGATATTTTTTCTTTAAAAATTTAAAGAAATCAACATAAAAGGAGATTTAACATTTTGATTAGTTTTAAAAAATTAAACAAAATAAACATGTTGAAAATTTTTTTCTTTCGATAGAGAGTATTAGGCACTTTACAAAAGTTTGCTATGAAATCAATTTTTAAAAGTTCAAGAAAAATAAAATAAGGCGGACGTATTATTAATTACAAAAAAAGAAAAAAAAAACTACTAAAGTGCTTTGGTGTGTGCAGATGATTATTATAAATTTTCCTAATTTGCTTGAAATACTTAAACTCAGAAGGAAATTAATATAAAGGCCTTAATATATTATACCCATACAAACAGTTAAGAGTGATTTAGGTTACTATGTGAGGTTAGAGTTTGTTTCCTTTTTGAAAATGGTTGAAATACAGTTAAATGAAAACTAACCATTAGCCAAAGTGAAATAATACTTTAAAGAATAACTAATGAACCAAATGTTTTGGTGCAATTACAATATATTATCATAATTCATAATATGAAAAATTATACCTATTATTAGTAATAACACAATTTTGACAGTTAAAAAAACGGATAAGTTTATTATTATTTTTTGCTAGTTGCACTTCATTGCTTACTGTACAATAATATGAGGTGCTGAGAGCAGGACGGTTACAGTAGCAATTACCGTAAACAGTGTAAATATATAGAGACAGAATCTGTCGACGACCATGGCGGCGAACTTCCAGTCGCTGATGATGTCGGCTTCGTCGTCGGCTTTCCTCATCCGTCCCGTGATGAACTGGATCTCTTTGAGGATGACTTGAAGTTCTCGTTGGGCCGTGAGGCAAGAGATGCCGCTTCCGTCGTCTCCGGGCCCACCTGCTTTCAGGTAGCTCGTACTCCCGGCTGAATGTCGAAAGTCGTCGTCGATGTCGAGAACGTTCGCTAGCAAACTTTTCGATGAACGTTCTTTTAATTCTAAGTCTTTCATCCGAAGATTCATCGTTATCGTTTCCTTGTGATTTTCTTTCCTGGTCTACTCATCCGTAAACACCCATGGAAGCCATTGAAGGAATAGTCCGTACCTAAAAATAAACAAATTGTTAAATTAAACCACAAGTTCTGAAAACAAAAGGAGAGAATAACAGGATTTGGATCTAACCTTTCTAACCTAAACTTATTAACCTGCTGTACTCAATTTAGGGACATTGGTACTTTTCTAACAAGACTAAACAAAACTACATTCCCTCGGTTTCGATACTTACCCACCCATTCATTTCATGAATATCTGCGGTCCTATGGTGGAAATTTAACACAACTACGGTGAGGACGACCGACGAGGCCACCATGAACATAATGCAGTTGAAATAAGTACCTGGAAGTAAGTTTATTTTATTAACAAAGTTCATATTATGGTGTTCTGACGCTAAAAGTAAGTTAAATGTCAGGGTTGTCATTCGTCAGACGGCAAGAAAAATGGATTTAAAAATACATAGATACTTAAAAAAAATGTATAAACAGCTAAGGCATTTCTAAAAATAAATTTTAATTATTTCATTTCCAAAATTATCGATAGCAATATCAAGAGACAGTTATTAAATTAAAAATAAATAAAAATTAAAATTGAAGTGGTTAATAAAAAAAATTGCATCGACATATCTAGGGAACTACAATTTTAATTTTATTAAACGAAGAATTTATAACCTACAAAAAAAAAAGTCATTACAAAAATTCCCCGATTTGGTTGGAAATACCACTGAAATTCTTAAAATTAATAATAAATTAAGTCATGCAAATAAGAGTGCCGAAAAAGGTAAACACCAAAAGGTTTCGTTTAATGAACTATAAAAAAAAAACTTTTGTTCTTTTGATTTTAGATTAAAATAAAAAACATAGAGGGAGCTTTTAATTATTTGTTGCATCATGTTCTGTCGACTGATAGAAGTTATACATTTAAATTTTCGGGTTGTGTATTCATGCCGTATGCTAAATACACATTCTAAAACAATTTACAAAGGGTCATAAGAAGCTCTTGTTAATGCAACACACACAACCATTGACACTCATCATTAGAGAATTTTCAAGCAATATTTTAGTACTCGTATCTACGGCAATAATTATCACTTCGCAGCCTCCTCTGTGAGCTGTTTTTTGCTGCTGTTATTAACATCCGTACATAAATTTAGATAAGTTCATATCAATTATATTGTTTATATATATTTTATCGATTTATTTTATAATTTTATTTATTAAAGTATTAATTATGATCATTATCCATCATATCATTTTGTTTATTTTGATTCTTTTGTTATAGATATTGTAGAAGATGGGAAAATTAATTACGTGCTATTTATACCATGAAGTATTCAAACTAAAGCGACTTCACTCATCAATTTACGTAAAATAAATTGGAAAATATAATACGAAATCCGCGTGCGTGGGCCGCTTAAATTTCTAAAATTAGCGAAAATATATTTAAAGAAATAATTACTAAAGGGTTAAAGCACAGAATGTAAAATAGAACCTTAGAAGTGCCGGTGGGCGTCATCGTGGTGCTGATTAAAGATTTCTATAATTACTCGTCTTCCTGTTTTATCTCAAAATACTATAAATTGGGTTCAGAATATGGTTTTTTTGACGAAATATTTCAAGATGTTGAATGCGGGCATAAAACCCATGTTTTGAAAAAAAAAATCACTGAAGCTCCCGGCTTAAGCCTGGCTGAGTGGTGGATCAGCCGTTATCGGGGTGGGGAGAGGGGAATGCCATTTTTTACTAATGCGATGGTCAGGTGAACCGAAAAGATTTATAAGGGACGCAGTTTTTTTATTTATTTATTTTTTATCAAAGGGAATAAGTAGCGGACATTCTTACTCCCAAGCCGAATTTTTTAAAATTGATAATCCGGATTGTATATAATATAGACGATTTAAGTTATTTAGGAAGGCAAGTGATTCTCAACGGGGGCGGTACCGCCCCCCCCCCCCTGGGCGCTGGGAAGTTACTGGGGGCCGTTAAGCAAATTTGGGTGATTGGGGGCCAATGGCTAAGTAGCTGGGGGAGTTAGCGTGAGTCCTTTTTTTAAATTTAATTTTTAATAATGCGATAAAAAATTTTGTTCCAAAAAAAAGGCCTACTTATGTATAGCAAATCAGGGTCTTTGATCAAGGCGCTTGAGATACTAACCAACATGACCGCCAAGTCTTGCAGGTTTAGTATGACAAAAGAAAATTTGTGGGAGATGAAGCGCCCGTGCTTCCGTTTTCAAGCTCCCCTGGCGTCGCGAAATGCTTATTGTATGTGGCTCAGGCTTCAAAAAGGTTGAGAACACAGATTCACTCTATATCCTACAAAACACCCATCGGGGGGGGGGGGGGGGGGGGATCCAAACTCAAGAATTCATGCCGTGCCACAACTCTAAAATCTGGTTTTTTTAAAGCCTCTGAGTATAACTCCAAGGACGCGAACAATAAAAAAAAATCAACCATAAAAAAATCCTTTATACTTTAATTAACGACATAAACTTTTTATTTACTTTAAACCTTTTTTTTTATATACCAGTACGCAAGAAAAACGGGAATTATCGCATGAGAGGGAACGTATTAAGAAAGGATTACTTTTGGGTCGTCCCCCCAATAACTGACCACGCGCACCAACAGTTTTTTTTTCAAAGTAAGAAAAAAAGAAGGCTAAAGGTAAATTTTCTACTAGCAATTATTAAAAATTTATGCTCAAGTACTTACATTATAGGTAGCATTAAAAACAAAACAAAAACAATAACTTTTATCAACTTAATAATTTTAAAGCTATGTCAAAATTCATAAGTGGATAAAATTAATAGTTGAAAATGATATATAAATAATGTCATCAAGTTAATTAGGTACTGTGTATGTTGTGTCAGTGTTTGGATAAATTTAAGGACGCTCAGACGCATTCAGGTCTAAAAATCAAATTTAAACGAAATATTTAACAATAATTTTAATTTCTCGATGATTTTATTAGCGAAATCGATCCTAGTGGCGGTGAAAATGTTAGGCAACTTTGTTTAATTGGTAGAAAAGCGTTGAATTCAATTTTTATTTTTAAAAATGTTTTTATCTAAGAAGCAAGTTATTGGTTACGTGGTTTTGTTGAGTCAAAAAAATGTTTTTTAGTTAAAAAAAATTGAAAGAAATTGAATTTAATTATTTATAAATCGTCTCTTTCAATCTGATCTTTTTTAGTTAGATTTACCTTTATTCTTACCGTGTCACTTGATCCTGCACTTACTTAGAAAGCTCCTGCATCATAAGATTAGTATTAGCTTGCCAGAGGCAGTTAGTTTTTTATTAACGACTGTTTAGCTGTCAATATGACTACTTAACGATGGTTTAGCTGTAAATCTAACGAACAAACGATTTTTTAGCTGACAATAAGGCGACTGTTCAGCTTCTTATCTTACTATCTAACGACTGTTGTAACGACTGAGCCGCCAATATGATTACCTAACGATGGTTTAGCTGTAAATCTAACGAACAAACGATTGTTTTGCTGAGAATAAGGCGACTGTTCAGCTTCCTATCTTACTATCTAACGACTGCTTAGCTGTCAATCTGACAACCTAACGACTTTTAGCTGTCAATATGACTACCTATTGATGGTTTAGCTGTAAATCTGACGAACAAACGATAGTTTAGCTGACAATAAGGCGACTGTTTAGCTGGTAATCTGACATCCTAACGACTGTTTAGCTGTCAATATGACTACCTAACGATGGTTTAGCTGTCAATATGATTACCTATTGATGGTTTAGCTGTAAATCTGACGTACGAACGATAGTTTTGCTGATAATAAGGCGACTGTTTAGCTGCCAATCTGACATTTAAACTACTGTTTAGCTGTCAATATGACTACCTAACGATGGTTTAGCTGTAAATCTGACGAACGAACGATTTTTTAGCTGACAATAAGGCGACTGTTTAGCTGCCAATCTGACATTTTAACGACTGTTTAGCTGTCAATATGACTAACTAACGATGGTTTAGCTAATCTAACGAACAAACGATTGTTTAGCTGACAATAAGGCGACTGTTCAGCTTCCTATCTTACTATCTAACGACTGTTTAGCTGTCAATCTGACAACCTAACGACTTTTAGCTGTCAATATGATTACCTATTGATGGTTTAGCTGTAAACATCTGACGAACGAACGATATTTTAGCTGTCAATAATGCCACGGTTTAGCTGCAAATCTGACATCCTAACGACTGTTTAGCTGCCAATCTGACATTTTAACGACTGTTTAGCTGTCAATATGACTACTTAACGATGGTTTAGCTGTAAATCTAACGAACAAACGATTTTTTAGCTGACAATAAGGCGACTGTTCAGCTTCTTATCTTACTATCTAACGACTGTTGTAACGACTGAGCCGCCAATATGATACCTAACGATGGTTTAGCTGTAAATCTAACGAACAAACGATTGTTTTGCTGAGAATAAGGCGACTGTTCAGCTTCCTATCTTACTATCTAACGACTGCTTAGCTGTCAATCTGACAACCTAACGACTTTTAGCTGTCAATATAACTACCTATTGATGGTTTAGCTGTAAATCTGACGAACAAACGATAGTTTAGCTGACAATAAGGCGACTGTTTAGCTGGTAATCTGACATCCTAACGACTGTTTAGCTGTCAATATGACTACCTAACGATGGTTTAGCTGTCAATATGATTACCTATTGATGGTTTAGCTGTAAATCTGACGTACGAACGATAGTTTTGCTGATAATAAGGCGACTGTTTAGCTGCCAATCTGACATTTAAACTACTGTTTAGCTGTCAATATGACTACCTAACGATGGTTTAGCTGTAAATCTGACGAACGAACGATTTTTTAGCTGACAATAAGGCGACTGTTTAGCTGCCAATCTGACATTTTAACGACTGTTTAGCTGTCAATATGACTAACTAACGATGGTTTAGCTGTAAATCTAACGAACAAACGATTGTTTAGCTGACAATAAGGCGACTGTTCAGCTTCCTATCTTACTATCTAACGACTGTTTAGCTGTCAATCTGACAACCTAACGACTTTTAGCTGTCAATATGATTACCTATTGATGGTTTAGCTGTAAACATCTGACGAACGAACGATATTTTAGCTGTCAATAATGCCACGGTTTAGCTGCAAATCTGACATTTAAACTACTGTTTAGCTGTCAATATGACTACCTAACGATGGTTTAGCTGTAAATCTGACGAACGAACGATTTTTTAGCTGACAATAAGGCGACTGTTTAGCTGCCAATCTGACATTTTAACGACTGTTTAGCTGTCAATATGACTACTTAACGATGGTTTAGCTGTAAATCTAACGAACAAACGATTTTTTAGCTGACAATAAGGCGACTGTTCAGCTTCCTATCTTACTATCTAACGACTGTTGTAACGACTGAGCCGCCAATATGATTACCTAACGATGGTTTAGCTGTAAATCTAACGAACAAACGATTGTTTTGCTGAGAATAAGGCGACTGTTCAGCTTCCTATCTTACTATCTAACGACTGCTTAGCTGTCAATCTGACAACCTAACGACTTTTAGCTGTCAATATGACTACCTATTGATGGTTTAGCTGTAAATCTGACGAACAAACGATAGTTTAGCTGACAATAAGGCGACTGTTTAGCTGGTAATCTGACATCCTAACGACTGTTTAGCTGTCAATATGACTACCTAACGATGGTTTAGCTGTCAATATGATTACCTATTGATGGTTTAGCTGTAAATCTGACGTACGAACGATAGTTTTGCTGATAATAAGGCGACTGTTTAGCTGCCAATCTGACATTTAAACTACTGTTTAGCTGTCAATATGACTACCTAACGATGGTTTAGCTGTAAATCTGACGAACGAACGATTTTTAGCTGACAATAAGGCGACTGTTTAGCTGCCAATCTGACATTTTAACGACTGTTTAGCTGTCAATATGACTAACTAACGATGGTTTAGCTGTAAATCTAACGAACAAACGATTGTTTAGCTGACAATAAGGCGACTGTTCAGCTTCCTATCTTACTATCTAACGACTGTTTAGCTGTCAATCTGACAACCTAACGACTTTTAGCTGTCAATATGATTACCTATTGATGGTTTAGCTGTAAACATCTGACGAACGAACGATATTTTAGCTGTCAATAATGCCACGGTTTAGCTGCAAATCTGACATCCTAACGACTGTTTAGCTGCCAATCTGACATTTTAACGACTGTTTAGCTGTCAATATGACTACTTAACGATGGTTTAGCTGTAAATCTAACGAACAAACGATTTTTAGCTGACAATAAGGCGACTGTTCAGCTTCTTATCTTACTATCTAACGACTGTTGTAACGACTGAGCCGCCAATATGATTACCTAACGATGGTTTAGCTGTAAATCTAACGAACAAACGATTGTTTTGCTGAGAATAAGGCGACTGTTCAGCTTCCTATCTTACTATCTAACGACTGCTTAGCTGTCAATCTGACAACCTAACGACTTTTAGCTGTCAATATGACTACCTATTGATGGTTTAGCTGTAAATCTGACGAACAAACGATAGTTTAGCTGACAATAAGGCGACTGTTTAGCTGGTAATCTGACATCCTAACGACTGTTTAGCTGTCAATATGACTACCTAACGATGGTTTAGCTGTCAATATGATACCTATTGATGGTTTAGCTGTAAATCTGACGTACGAACGATAGTTTTGCTGATAATAAGGCGACTGTTTAGCTGCCAATCTGACATTTAAACTACTGTTTAGCTGTCAATATGACTACCTAACGATGGTTTAGCTGTAAATCTGACGAACGAACGATTTTTTAGCTGACAATAAGGCGACTGTTTAGCTGCCAATCTGACATTTTAACGACTGTTTAGCTGTCAATATGACTAACTAACGATGGTTTAGCTGTAAATCTAACGAACAAACGATTGTTTAGCTGACAATAAGGCGACTGTTCAGCTTCCTATCTTACTATCTAACGACTGTTTAGCTGTCAATCTGACAACCTAACGACTTTTAGCTGTCAATATGATTACCTATTGATGGTTTAGCTGTAAATCTGACGAACGAACGATAGTTTTGCTGATAATAAGGCGACTGTTTAGCTGCCAATCTGACATTTAAACTACTGTTTAGCTGTCAATATGACTACCTAACGATGGTTTAGCTGTAAATCTGACGAACGAACGATTTTTTAGCTGACAATAAGGCGACTGTTTAGCTGCCAATCTGACATTTTAACGACTGTTTAGCTGTCAATATGACTACTTAACGATGGTTTAGCTGTAAATCTAACGAACAAACGATTTTTTAGCTGACAATAAGGCGACTGTTCAGCTTCCTATCTTACTATCTAACGACTGTTGTAACGACTGAGCCGCCAATATGATTACCTAACGATGGTTTAGCTGTAAATCTAACGAACAAACGATTGTTTTGCTGAGAATAAGGCGACTGTTCAGCTTCCTATCTTACTATCTAACGACTGCTTAGCTGTCAATCTGACAACCTAACGACTTTTAGCTGTCAATATGACTACCTATTGATGGTTTAGCTGTAAATCTGACGAACAAACGATAGTTTAGCTGACAATAAGGCGACTGTTTAGCTGGTAATCTGACATCCTAACGACTGTTTAGCTGTCAATATGACTACCTAACGATGGTTTAGCTGTCAATATGATTACCTATTGATGGTTTAGCTGTAAATCTGACGTACGAACGATAGTTTTGCTGATAATAAGGCGACTGTTTAGCTGCCAATCTGACATTTAAACTACTGTTTAGCTGTCAATATGACTACCTAACGATGGTTTAGCTGTAAATCTGACGAACGAACGATTTTTTAGCTGACAATAAGGCGACTGTTTAGCTGCCAATCTGACATTTTAACGACTGTTTAGCTGTCAATATGACTAACTAACGATGGTTTAGCTGTAAATCTAACGAACAAACGATTGTTTAGCTGACAATAAGGCGACTGTTTAGCTTCCTATCTTACTATCTAACGACTGTTTAGCTGTCAATCTGACAACCTAACGACTTTTAGCTGTCAATATGATTACCTATTGATGGTTTAGCTGTAAACATCTGACGAACGAACGATTTTTTAGCTGTCAATAATGCCACGGTTTAGCTGCAAATCTGACATCCTAACGACTGTTTAGCTGTCAATATGACTACCTAACGGTGGATCAGCTGTCAATATGACTACCTAACGGTGGATCAGCTGTCAATATGACTACCTAACGGTGGATCAGCTGTTGGTTAGCTGATAATAAGGCGACTGTTCAGCTTTCAATCTGACTGATGTCAATATGACTACCTATTGATGGTTTAGCTGCCAATCTAACGACCTAATGACTGTTAAGCCGTCAGTATGACGTCCTAAAGACTTTCTTAAGATGAAAAAAAAAAAAATCAAAAACTTAAAATTTACATTAAAAAGGCAATGATAAAATCGCCAATTTAGTAATAATTTTATTGTTAAATAGATCGAAAAAGTCATCGCTTCCTGGTTTGTTTTTATAAAGCAATTTTGTTACGTTGCCTTTTTTAAGGTGCAAGTCACAGTCACGATTTGTCATTTTAATTTGACCCAATTTAATTAAGATTTCGTTGGTTTGTAATTACTTTGAAAGGTCCACTCATCCGTTTTATTTAAAATGAGATTTATTTTAAGTTTGTTATTTCAAAAATAGCTGAGGGAGGCTTTGATGCGTGGGTGTGTATGAGTCAGAGTCACGTAGAGTCCGAAATTGGTTTAAATCTCAGTCGGCGTTTGATTTCTGTTTGAAAAGGTGCTGTTAAAAAATGGACGGAATCGAATATGAGCCGATGGATACGACGCAAAGTCCAAAAGAGAGAATTTCGGATTATCTTTCAAAAGCTGAAAGGCACGTCGAGACTTTGAGGCTGGAAGCGTTCGTGCTTGAAGGGATGAGGAATAGACTTATGGCGAGGCTTGATTCTTTAAAATGCAGCGATCTACTTAGGAATCTCGAAGCAAAAGAGTACGAGGAGATGACGAGCTACGTGGACAGAGTCGCTAAAAATGTCTCACGGTTGAAGTCTCCGTACGGACGATGCGGAGCACGGAAGAAGAAGACGCTCTCTACAATCTGAACTCCCTCATCGACGACCTCATCGTTATTTTCCGTGAGAATCGACTTTCAGGCAGAAAACTTTGCGAATCCTACCTCGCCGCATGTCTTCCTCTCCAGGGCGTCTCTCCAAACCGAAAATTTCAAATTTTTCTCCAAAAATGCACTCCAGACGACCAAAAAACCATCACCTCCAGAATCCAAGGTCTACTCAACTACCTCAGCGATCCCAATAAATTAACTGTCTCTGAAGTAAATTGAAAATTACCCCCCAACTTTAAAATTTTTCATCAATTTTAAAATATAACAAAAGCACATTTTAACAAAGGGATCCTTTGAAATACAACGAAACCTAATTAGTAATAACAAATAATTTGTATTATCATTAATCAGAAACAGACCCTGTTAAATGGAATTATAATACTTCTAATTAATTTATTAAAAAACTGATTTTGAAATCCTACTCTCATTATTCGCAAACTTTTTTTTTTTGCCATTTCATCTTTTGTTTAATTAATTGAATTTTTTTTACGCATCAATAAATTGATTTTATCTTCTCGGTTATATTTTAATGTCAGCAATCAATTCCATGAGTTATCCGTGGACTTGTTTTTATTGGAATGTCGTGTGAGTAATCACGAGTAAAAGAGGAAACTTAATCTTTTAAAGAAGCTCTTGGGATTATTAGTCGAAGGACGTGTCCTTTTTATTATTATATAAATATAATTCAATTTTTTTAATGATCCGATAAGCCGTAATCCTTTTTTAAGTCATGTTAAAATCTAATTCTTAATCGATGAATTTAATTTTGAACTCTAAATGGTAGAAATTGAGCTTGTAAAACCTTAAAAAACAGCCAGACTTTGAAGAACAGGCCACAAACACAGCCCTCTCTTTATATAACTCTTTAAAAAGAGCGTCAATCGCTAAAAAACTGAATTAAATAGGTGTTTCAACACTAAAATTTCGAATAAAGTAAAAAGAAACCAATATTAAACTCGAAAAAATGGGTGTTTTTACACCCAAAAATCGAAAAAATTATGTAATTAGCTAAAAAGAGCGTTAAACGCTAAAAACACTCGATAAAATGGGTGTTTTTACACCAAAAAAATCGAAAAAACTAATCAAGTAGTTCAAAAGAGTGATAAACGATTAAAAATTCGATAAAATGGGTGTTCTTAAACCAAAAAATAGAAAAAATTGTTCAAATAGTTAAAAAGAGCGTTAAACTCTCAAAAACTTGATAAAAAGGGTGTTTTTACACCAAATAACCGAACTAAATTATTCAACTAGTTAAAAAGATCGTTAAACACTCAAAAATTAGATAAAGTGGGTGTTTTTAGACCAAAAAATCGAAAAAAAAAAAAATTCAGCTAGTTAAATGTTGACCGCTTAAAAACTCGATAGAATGGGTGTTTTTACACCAAAAAATCGAAACAATTATTTAACTGGGTAGCTAAAAAGTGCGTTAAACGCTTAAAAACTTGATAAAATGGGTGTTCTAAAAAAAAAAAAAAAAAAAAAAAAAAAGATCAAAATTATTTATTTTTTTTTTTATTTACGAACTAAATAAAACGGATGTTATTACTCCCAAAAATCGAGGAAAAAAGATCCAAAAGCCGGAAAAAAAAAGATGCTAAACTTCCTAATGTGTTTTTTAGAACATTAATATCAGAAAATCGAGGAAAGCTATGCAAAACTCGTTAAAAAGGGTGCAAAAAACCGTTTTCCGCCATTTTTGTGAAATTTGAAAAAAAAAATGCTATCGAAATTTTCACTATAACTACGATAGGAAAACTCTGTGAAAATCAGGTGAAAATTACATGAAAACTGCGTGCGTGGAGCTTAAGATTAGATTAGATATTTATGGGGTCTTTTGCACCCCAACCTCAATGGGTTTATTGTGCGCCCTACTGTGGAAGATCAGAGTTTACAGTCCAGCCACATGAATTTAATTAGCCTCTAGAGGCAGGACAGAGGTATACAGCAGAGGTTATTTAGCTCAATGGGCTGGGATTTCTCTTCCCCTCGGATCATGAACCTCAGCCAGTAGCAGAGGACATGCTCCGCCGTCTCCTCCACCTCCAAGCAGAAGTGGCAAGTACTGTCCTCCGTCTCTCCAGCCTCAAAGGAGTTTGCAGTGTCCAGTCAGCAGACCGAAAAGGATACGCACTTTAATCCTACCATGTCTAAGCAGGTCTACTTTAAATCCATCCCTTGTTCCATCAATGAACAGCTTGGCATGTCTTTGACCTCGGGCGTTGCGCCATCTCGTCAAAGTCGCAGAGTTTGCCTTTTAAGATCCTCTCTCTTCACACTCCTAGAAATGTGGCAAAAGGGCTTAGGGCCAATGGGGGTCATTTCCGACCCCAAAGTTGTAATGTTCATCAAGGATCATTGATCGTTTTCCCTCTGGAAAAATCTTTCCAAAAAACCGTGCATCGGAGGTAATACAATTTTCTTTGAAAAAGTAGAGTTCTTATTCAAAAGTAACTTGGTAGGCTTAAGATATTCAAAAAAGTGACCTCGAGCCTGAAAACAAAACCAGTGGCTCTATGGATCGTTGACCACGCCGGGAGCTCGAGATTTACTGGTGTCCTCAACCGTCCAAGGTGGTTCAACCGTTTACCGGCAGTCGATACGAAATCGATGATTCGTCGAGATCTCACCACCATCATTCCATATTATCCTTCAACTCCTCCAAACAATAGAAGATGAGACGCGCAGATCCTCTTAGTAAATCTTCCTAATTATTACCATAAATCATGACGCTTTAAACGTAGCTGGGGCATTAAATGAAACCTTGCCACACTTACAAAAATTAACTTTATCAAGGGTACACAGATCTTCACCTTTAACATTCCCCTTTTTATAGGCAAATTTTAAAAACTCATCATCCAAACCCTTTTTAAAAAAAATAAAAATGTTTTTAATTACGTCCATTTTGAAAACATCATAAAACCTACTGGGATAACAATGCTCAAGCTTCAGATTGAGTTATAAAGGAATTTATGATCTAATTTACCGAGTGATGCAAACAAAAGGGCTTTTACTAAGTCGACCATATTTTGGAAAATGGAGTCTTAAAATGAAATAAAGCGGAATAATGTGCTAGCTCTTAATTATCTAAAGATTTAAGATAGTAAAAAACCAAACAAATTATTACCTTTTAAAATAATTAAGGCATTTAATCATCACAATCCAGGTAAAAATTGTTTTTCGCGAAAAGAAGATCTTTGAAAACACCCAGAAATAAATGGGGACCATTCCCCCCCCCCCCATGTGTATGTTTGTGTGCATAGGATTTTGAGGCCAAAAAACCCAAGTTTTACTACATTTTTGCTTTTATTCCTAGATATTTTGGTCAAGAGAAATCATTTATACCCAATTGAGGAGCCGAAAAACACATTTCCTTTTTTCGAAACTGGGTTTTCGTAGTTAACTTCCTTAAAGAAGTTATTGTGATACCCTCAACGTCGGGTTTTTGGGGAAGGGTCAATTGCCACTTTTTAATTATTATTTTTTTTAGTAGAAAGAAATTTCATCCTTCTACCCATTACGAGAGGCACATCCGCAGGCCAAAGGCCCCATTATTCCTTCTTTGACAAAAAAGAACTTAAAAAAATTTTCAGAAAAAAAAAACGCAAACTTAAAAAAGAAAACCCGGAAAATTTTTCGAAAAACAGACTTGAAAAATTTTTCGAAAAAAAAAAAGAAAACTTGGAAAATTTTACAAAAATCTTCCCTCTCCGTTACACTTCTTTTCCCTTATACTTCCCCCTCCGTTTTACTTCCCTCCCTTATATTTCCCCTCCGTAATACTTCCCCTCCTTTATACTTCGCCACCGTTGTACGTCCCTCGTACGTCCCCTCCGTTATCAGGTTTGAATGGTTTTTGGAAGTTAATCGATGAAAATCACCACAATTCAGGTGCTTTTTGAACCATAGAAAACTAAAATAAAGGATAATTCTCTTGGAAGGGGGAAATAACAGTGTAAAACCTCTAGAGCTTATTGTTTAAGCAAGAATAGCGGCTTTTTGATCCTTTATTTTGTATACAATCCTTTTTTATTTTTGATTAATCCAATTTGTATTTTTAAGTAAAATCCCTTGTAAAATGTGGGAAAATTTGTAGGCGGATAATGAGCTTCCTATCTGCATTCCGTAGACTAAAAAAACCAATGAATAGGGTAACATTTTAAAGGGATTAAACCAAAGTAGTAAAATGCTCCCACGTTTTATGCAATCCCTACTTTAAATCACCTCTAATGAAGGGTGAACGGCCATTGGCCACAGAGGAATCTCGGCTCAGAAAAAAAGAGAAAAATTTACTACATAGGATAAAATTAAATCATGAATATGCACATTATCGATGTTTGCTCAATTTAACTTTCACCATCCCTCAGTTGGGCAATTGCCTCTGAAAATATAGAATCTTATGAGAAAATGAATTTACGAAAACTGGACGTAAATCTATGAAGAGGTGAAAAAAAAGGTCAAAGGCAAAAAGGAAAGATCGCTCCTCCCCCGTCAACCGTACTAAACGTCTTTCAAAGCCTAAGTTCACATGACTTTTTCCCTACTTACCTTGAAAGTCTCCCTCTCTTCGACTTAGGCCTAGATAAAAGTCAAAGGAAGAAAATCCACCTTGACCCTTACCTTGGATTGATTCAATTTGTCAAGAGAAAAGACACTTTTTCTTTCGCGCATTTAATTTCTTTTAAATCGAGCTTTTGTAATTTTTTTCTTCATCATTTTCTGCTTAACTGTGTGAAAAATCTACAGAGTTTAATTTGTTTCTAATATTTTTTCTCATAATAAAATAAAACATTTTTTCTTTCTAATTTTTAATAGTACATAATTGTTATTATCCAATCAACAAGGCGGAACAATTGTTGTTATCCAATCAAAAGGCGGATTGAGCCTGTTTTAAATTCAAGATATCAAAAGTAGTTTCCTATATTTGGGCACCAAAAATCTTCGGATTTTTTTTCACAAAAGCATATTCTCTCTATTTCGGCAATATCTACGCGGCTTAGGGAGCAGTTTTTCCGAAAAAATTTCCTTTTGGAAAATGGAAAGCATATTTCCCAAATGAATGAAAAAAAAACCGTTTTAAGCTGCAAGTTGAAAAGATATTGAAGGATTTAGCCGGATTTTAAGCCAGTTTTTAATCTTAAGGCGGATTAAACCTGTATTACATCCAAGATATTGCAGCACCTTCCCCCCTAAAAAGTAGTTTCCTATATTTGGGCACCAAAAGTAATTGAATTTTTCTTCACAAAAGCATATTCTCTTTATTTCGGCAATCTCTAAGCGGCTTAGGGAGCAGTTTTTCCGAAAAAAATTCCTTTTGGAAAATGGGAAGCATATTTCCCAAATGAATGAAAAAAAAACCGTTATAAGCTACCAGTTAAAGAGTTATTGAAGGATTTAGCCGGATTTTAAGCCGGTTTTTAATCTTGAGGCGGATTAAACCTGTATTAAATCCAAAAAATAGCAGCACCTTCGCCTCTAAAAAGTAGTTTCCTATATTTTGGCACCAAAAGTAGTCGGATTTTTCTTCAAAAAAGCTTATTCTCTTTATTTCGGCTATTTCTACGCGGCTTAGGGAGCAGTTTTCCGAGAAAAAATTTCCTTTTGGAAAATGGGAAGCTTACTTTCTGAATAAAAAAAAACGCTTTAAGGAGGTATGATGGTTTTTAAGTGAGTTGCTTGCAAATTTTTCGTTGTTAACAACGGTTTTCGGTTTTTCCCTTCTATCTCGAAAACCGTCGCTCAAAACGAAAAAATGTCAAAAGTAAAAGTTGTAGGTACTTAAATTTACTATATAAAATATCTTATTAGTTTTTTCCGTCAGAGCAATACTTTATGAGATATGGAAGTATTTAAGTTGGTTGCTTTGCAAATTTTTCGTTGTTAACAACGGTTTTCGGTTTTTCCCTTCTATCTCGGAAACCGTCGCTCAAAACGAAAAAACGTCCCAAGTAAAAGTCGTAGCTACGGAAATTTCCTACAAAAAAGACCTCATTGGTTTTTTGTCAGAGCAATATGTAAGGAGATATGAGGGTTCTTAAGTAAGCTGCTTTGAAAATTTTTCGTTGTGAGCAACGGTTTTCGGTTTTTCCCTTCTATCTCGGAAACCGTCGCTCAAAACGAAAAAATGTCCTAAGTAAAAGTTGTAGGTACAAAGATTTCCTACAAAAAATTATTTATTTATTATTTGTGTAAGAGCAATATTTAAGGAGTTATGAGGTTAAAACTAATAATCCTACAGAGCCTGTCTGAAAACTTAAAACCTTCATATCTCCTAAAATATTGCTCTGACGGATAAAACTAATAAAATATTTTATGTAGTAAATTTCCGTAGCTACAACTTAGGACATTTTTTCGTTTTGAGCGACAGTTTCCAAGATAGAAGGGAAAAACCGAATACCGTTGCTCACAACGAAATATGTACAAAGCAACCAACTTAAAACCCTTATATCCCCTTAAGCTACAGAAGAAATATTGAAGGAAATCCTCAAATCCATCGCCGTTTCCAGAGAATCCTCAAACAACCAGGGACTGCTGTGGGTATTCTCCAGGTTGGGAATCGAACTCACGACCTTTAAACCTCCGAGGAAGAGGGACCGTTTAGGACAGTCAATTCTGATTCCCGGAAAAATGATAAGATAGAAATGACGGCATCTGACCCGGAATCGAAGTTAAAAACTTGACAATTATCGACTCGTCATTGAAAGTATAAAGTGCTTGTAATTAACATCTATTATCCTCTCCCGCTATTCGGAATCGAAAGTAAAGACGAAACGGTCGCATTGATGAAAGAGCGAAGGCCAAACCATTTTTCCCCTCCTGTAGTTTATTTACATTTGAGTACTTGAGTTTTGAATAAAACCTCATGAAAACTTAACGTCAATTCCGCACAGTTTCATAACCTTAAATTACATCACTTTTTGAAGTACAGGACAAAGAAGTGTTCTGAAAATTAAAAGATATCCACGAAAATCCGCATGAATACGATTAGGAGGGGGTCATAAAAGTCAAAAAGGAAGGTGTAAAGGTTTCTTCGGGACGATCGGATCACCTTGGCATTTGGACAATACAGAACTGTCTTTCACCGCAGGTCATCACGATCCTGGACATTCCTCGGACTCCCCCGATGTCGATTCGACGAAACGAAAACTTCGTACCTCCGCCCTAGACAAAGACGCCGAGCCTCTCGTTAAGAACTCTTTAAAAATCGGGCCAAGAAGGCCTTTGCGTGCAACCTTAGATCTTTCACAACCACAACTATTTTTTTTTTTTCACAAATGAAAGCGTTTCACAGGGTTTCCACGCCTTTGAAAAGTTCAATCTTGAAAATAATAAAGGTCATTAACAATTTATACATTTAAAAATAATTTTAAATTCTTGAAACTGAGGCTTTTCTAGGAGCCAAGGACGCTTCCGACTAGCAACTGTGAGGTCCTGGGTTCGAGTCCCTGTGTGGCATTTTTTTTCCCTTAAGAAAAAATCTCTCTTAAAGAGAAGCTATTGTAGTACCCTCCATGTCCGGTTTACAGAAGGTCAACCGGACCCCACAGTTATGTAAAACGAGCTACAATAAGGGTTCTGGAAGACCCTTCCCCCAAAAACCCGACGTGGAGGGTAAAACAATAACTTCTTTAAGGAAGTTAACTATTGGTCAGAATTTCACCAAATTCCCACCAAATACCTAATATTCCTATATTCGATTACATTAATCTGATTATAGTATTAAATCCTGAACTATTCGTCCTTTGTTCCGGAGAATGAATTACTAGAAATCTTCATACTGTATTACCTAAATCATGAGTAAACGTGAAGGTCGGGTCTGTCTCAGGTTTCAATATAGGCGATAAACGTTGCGTCAATCGACTTCAAATATCTCAAACATTGTGTGAAAGAAAAGGAATTTTTTTTCAACATTTATTTTCAATAAATTAGCCTACATTTTTAGAATTTCGTCAAGAAGAATTGGATTTGATTAGAAATATTATGTGCATCAATATTGAAAGAAATACGCGGTTAACCACATTGGGTGGGATTTGTTGGCTTGTTTTGTAATCTTTGAATTTTAGGGAATTCCCAAATTCGTAGATAGAGTTTGGCCCGACAAAAGCTTCAGCCATTGGAGGATTTAGTGGGCTTACGGTGAGTACATTGGGTGGTCAAGTAGGGTCATCTTGATAAAGAGGCGTTTTTTTTCGATTTTCTGGCCAAGAAACACCATTTTAATGTGGTGTTCGGGCGTTCAACATCATATTTGGTCATTTCCTTCGGTTTTATAGTCTACAAAAATCCGTATCATTAGGTGTCGAGGCGTTTGACATCTCTTTTACCGGGTTTTGGTCATTTTCCTCGGTTTTCTGGTCTACAAAAATCCGTATCATTAGGTGTTGAGGCGTTTAACATCTCTTTTACCGGGTTTTTGGGCATTTTCCTCGGTTTTCTGGTCTACAAAAATCCGTATCATTAGGTGTTGAGGCGTTTAACATCTCTTTTACCGGGTTTTTGGGCATTTTCCTCTGTTTTCGGGTCTACAAAAATCCGTATCATTAGGTGTCGAGGCGTTTGACATCTCTTTTACCGGGTTTTAGGTCATTTTCATCGGTTTTCTGGTCTACAAAAATCCGTATCATTGGGTGTAGCGACGTTTATAATCTCTTTTACCGCATTTTTGGTCATTTTCCTCGGTTTTCAGGTCTAAAAAAAAATCCGTTTCATTGGGTGTTGAGGCGTTTAACATCTCTTTTACCGGGTTTTTGGTCATTTCCCTCCGTTTTCTGGTCTAAAAAAACCCGTATCATTAGGTGTTGAGGCGTTTAACATCTCTTTTACCGGGTTTTTGGTCATTTTCCTCGGTTTCCTGATCTAATAAAACCCATATCATTAGGTGTCGAGGCGTTTGACATGTCTTTTACCGGGTTTTTGGTCATTTTCCTCGGTTTTCTGGTCTAAAAAAATCCATATCAAAAGGTGTTGTGGCGTTTGACATCTCTTTACCGGGTTTTTGGTCAATTTCCTCGGTTTTCTGGTCTAAAAAAATCCGTATCATTAGGTGTTGAGGCGTTTTACATCTCTTTTACCGGGTTTTTGGTCATTTTCCTCGGTTTTCTGGTCTAAAAAATCCGTATCATTAGGTGTCGAGGCGTTTAACATCTCTTTTACCCGGTTTTTGGTCATTTTCCTCTGTTTCTGATTTAAGAAAGTCCGTATCATTAGGTGTTCAAGCGTTTGACATCTTTTTTATTGGATTTTGCGTAGCTTTCTTCAATTTTTTTTTTTGTGTAGAAACACCATTCATCGATGGGCCTTTTTTTTTTTAAATTTAAAAAGGCGTGGACTTTTTTTCAAGTTAGAGAAATGAAGAATTCCCATTAGTAGGTTTTCTTTTCATAAAGTCTATTATTCTCGGGTGAATTCACATTATTAAAATTCTTTTCCGCCTTAGCTCCCTATTAAGTACACGCTGTTTTACAAATGTTTACAAACAACGCTTGCGATTTTCCACGTTTTGTGGGAGCTTGTAGACGAATAGCTCACACCGGTTAATTGTAACCTATGGATTGCCCTCCGAATTTGCTAACTTTAAAAGCTATTGTTCCGTGGGAATTGCCCAAAAACCCATAAGTCATTCGCAAAAAATAAAGTTTTAGGCACAACAAGCTGGCGAAGACTCCTTTTTTTCTATCTTGATACTAAAAATTGATATATTTGGTATGAAAAATACCAAAAGAACCTAAAAACCTAAAAAAACAATCACCTGTCCCCTACTTAAAGGAAGTTCCGACGAGTACTACTCCAGACTTTTTTTTTAGTTTTAACTATTTTGAGATTTCCTGAAAGCGGTTGTGGTCCTTTCAAGATCGAGTTACCTATTTTTGAGCAATGCACTTTAAAAAATGCCATTTTGAATTCTTTAGAATGTCGATGTCATCACGTTTCGGATTGGAGAGCTCTCTTTTTTATCTCCCAAATTATTTAACCGTCTCTTTCAGTTTGTTTTAACGAAAATTGTAACGAGAAAATTTTTCTTATTTACGAAACGCGGAACGGATTATCTTTCTTCACATTTTTGTTTCAAAAGGTGATTTAGAGCTCGGAAAATTTTCAAGTCACTGAGAAAATGAAGGTGTCGAAATTATGATGGACACTTCAATTTTTAAAGTCGGTACTTTCTATATAAAATTTTGACATGAGGAAAAACTTATCGATCTGAACTTCCTTGATGCCCCCTGTGGATAAAAAAGAGTTACCGTGCAACTTGAATCTCTCCTTACGTGTTTGCCTAGCGATCACGAGCTCAAAATCACCGTTTCAAAAAAAAAAAGCACTTCCGGACGTCAGCTGGATAGTTGAGCGCTTCCGAAGAAAGTGTCCCAAAAATATCTGGTTTCATAGGGCCAGTATCTTTCAAATAAAAAATTTATAAAAAAATTATCGATTGAATTTTGATAGGTTTTCGAAATAGTGAATGAGAATCTTCTCGCCCTTGGCCAAATCTGGCAACTTTCCATTTCTTACGGCTCACGTATAAGAAGGCAATTATTTTTTTATATTTCTCTCATACGGGTGAGTAGGGAATGAAGAAAAAAAACGGACTCTCGTTTATTTACCGTATTTGTACGATGACGTAAAATTGTAAGTGTTCCTGAACCTCAAAAAACCGGTTAAACATCCTCAAGACTTGAATCGAGTCAAGGTCTAGTAATCACTTATCGTCCGCTCTTTTATGGGCATTTATCTTCTGAATAGAATTTTCTATAAATTAATTTTATATTTGCAATTTTGATTGGATGGTCGTTATCACTTTCGGAGGTATTCGTGTCATTCCTTGAACCTTCGCGTTCATTCTAGGTAGCGATGTGAAGAAAACTGGGAGGTGATAGATGGGGCTAGTTGCTATAGGTCGTTTCTCCTTCCTTCCCGCAGCAGTGCAGTTTACAGAAAATTTTTAGAGAGCAATAAATGAAAAATTGTTCACCTGATGAGTCCTTTTAGACCGAAACAGGTCGTGAAGCATTCTTCTCTTCCTCTGATGCATTTTTATAAAAGAAAATACGAAAAATTACAATTTTTTTCAAAAAGTCGAAAAAAATCAAGGGTACCTACAAGTTTTTTAAACAACAGTAAAAAAAAAGTTTTTTTAAAATAACAATTTTCTTCCCAAAAAGGTTAAAAAATGCAGTTTGTTCCAAAAATTGAAAATGCAAAATAACGAAAATTTGCCAAAAATTACTATGTCCTTAAAAAATCTAAACATAGTATACCTAAACAAAGTATACTTTACCTCAAAAATCGTAAAAAAAGTATTATTAAAAGATTTTAAATCATTACTGCATAAAATGTGAATGGCAACAGTGGAGCTACTGTTACAAAATCGGTATGACAAATCTTCAAAGACACACTGCTCAACAAAATTAAATTTAGCGGCATAATCGATATCAGAAGTGGGATGACCGATATTGATAGAGGGATAACTGAAGCTTGATGATCGATATCAGATGTAAAAAGACCGATATCAGCAGTGGGATGGGCGATATCAGAAGTGGTATGACCGATGTCAGAAGTGGGATGAGCGATATTAATAGAGGGATAACTGAAGCATGATGACCAATATCAGATGTAAAAAGACCGATATCAGTAGGGGATGTGCGATATCAGAAGTGGGATGACCGATGTCAGAAGTGGGATAATCAATATCAGAAGTGGATGACCGATATCAGAAATGGGATGGCCGATATCAGAAGTTGAATGACCTATGCCAGAAGTGGGATGGCCGATATCAGAAGTTGGATGGCCGATATCAAAAGTGGGATTACCGATATTTACAGAGGGATAACTGAAGCATGATGACCGATATCAGATGTAAAAAGACCGATATCAGTAGTGGGATGGGCGATATCAGAAGTGGGATTACCGATGTCAGAAGTGGGATGACCGATATCAGAAGTTGGATGACCGATATCAGAAGTGGGATGGCCGATATCAGAAGTTGGATGGCCGATATCAGAAGTGGGATGACCGATATTAACAGAGGGATAACTGAAACATGATGACCGATATCAGAAGTTGAATGGCCGATATCAGTAGGGGATGGGCGATATCAGAAGTGGGTTGACCGATATCAGAAGTGGGATGGCCGATATCAGAAATTGAATGACCGATGCCAGAAGTGGGATGGCCGATATCAGAAGTTGGATGGCCGATATCAGAAGTGGGATGACCGATATTAACAGAGGGATAACTGAAACATGATGACCGATATCAGAAGTTGAATGGCCGATATCAGTAGGGGATGGGCGATATCAGAAGTGGGTTGACCGATATCAGAAGTGGGATGGCCGATGTCAGAAATTGAATGACCGATATCAGAAGTTGGATGGCCGATATCAGAAGTGGGATGACCGATATTAACAGAGGGATAACTGAAACATGATGACCGATATCAGAAGTTGAATGGCCGATATCAGTAGGGGATGGGCGATATCAGAAGTGGGTTGACCGATATCAGAAGTGGGATGGCCGATGTCAGAAATTGAATGACCGATGCCAGAAGTGGGATGGCCGATATCAGAAGTTGGATGGCCGATATCAAAAGTGGGATGACCGATATTAACAGAGGGAAAACTGAAGCATGATGACCGATATCAGATGTAAAAAGACCGATATCAGTAGTGGGATGGGCGATATCAGAAGTGGGATTACCGATGTCAGAAGTGGGATGACCGATATCAGAAGTTGGATGGCCGATATCAAAAGTTGGATGACCGATATTAACAGAGGGATAACTGAAGCATGATGACCGATATCAGATGTAAAAAGACCGATATCAGTAGTGGGATGGGCGATATAAGAAGTGGGATTACCGATGTCAGAAGTGGGATGACCGATATCAGAAGTTGGATGACCGATATCAGAAGTGGGAGATGGCCGATATCAGAAGTTGAATGGCCGATATCAGTAGGGGATGGGCGATATCAGAAGTGGGATGACCGATATCAGAAGTGGGATGGCCGATGTCAGAAGTGGGATGACCGATATCGGAAATGGGATGGCCGATATCAGAAGTTGAATGACCTATGCCAGAAGTGGGATGGCCGATATCAGAAGTTGGATGGCCGATATCAGAAGTGGGATGACCGATATTAACAGAGGGATAACTGAAGCATGATTACCGATATCAGATGACCGATATCAGAAGTTGAATGGCCGATATCAGAAGTGGATGGCCGATATCAGAAGTATACTGACTTATATCTGTAAAATTGTAAAAAATCCCGTTTTTATTTATAAAAAAATAAAAATAAATTAATTAAAAAAAAAACAGAGAAAATTACAAATTTCTCTAAAAATACTATAATAATAATACAATTTAACAAAATTACAATGTCCTCTAAAAAAATCTTACCTATCTAAATAAAATATTTTTTTATTTTTTTTATTGTAAAAATAAAGCTAACTCCATAAACTACTCTAAAATTACGTTTTTTTCTTAAAAATTAGTTTTTTTTTTCCTCAAGATATTATTTATAAAATCAAGATTTTTTTGTTTAATTTCACTGTTCTTGGTCAATTTTCCCGAGTGTTTTTGGACATTTTGACCCAGCAAACGTTTCTCTAAAACTATCTAAAAAAGATGTTTCGCAGGTATACCACCCAGGAAGGTAATGAATAATTCTTTGGATTGAAAAATAAAACCGAGGATTAAGTAAACTGGGTGGTTTTGAAAGAGTAAAATTATTATTACAACTCTTGTTTTAACGAACGGGTCAAGAGTTCAGCCAGAATTTGGTGGAATGATGAAACGAAAATCTCATATAGAAATCAAATCAAACGTAAACAAAGTTGATTAATTGAACTCCAAATTTAATATTTCACAGCTTTTAGTTTCACTAGTTGCATCATAGATCCGGTTAAAAAAATTTTACGTTTCATAAATGACAAGAATTAGTTGTCACTGTCGTAGGGAAACAGGAAGTCGAAACAAAAACAAACATGAGGAAAAAAAAGTTGGACGTATCGAGAGTGGACGGAAATCGGAGGCGCCTAAACCATCGCCTGCTCCGCGGCGTCTAGAGCGACACGTTAGGTTAATTTACGACCTCACGGTTATCTAATATCGGCCCCGTTTAACCGGTTGTGGAATTCTCCGTGTGGGGGAGAGGATTTTTCCAAAGAATGCTCCGATTGTTGTCACCCAGGCAGGGAAGCAATAAATTTCTTAAAAATATATGTAAATGTGTAGTACTAATTTTTTTTCTAGTGTGGTATCTGGTAGAATAAATAAAAAACGTCTGATGCTGGACGCTTAGTTGAAATCTTAATTTTTTGTGGGGGAAGTGTGGTGGGGGTCAAGAAAGGAATGAAAAACCCATGAATTTATAAATAGATACCAAGAAAATGCACTATCGCACTTCTGATATGGTTGCTACCCCACTTCTGATAGTTATCCCACTTCGGATATCGGCCATCCCAGTTCTTACATCGGTGCTATCCCACTTCTGATAACGATTATATGTAGCTCTTCCGATATCAGTTATCAGACTTCTCATATCGGTAATCACACTTCTGTTATCGGCCATCCCACTTCTGATATAGGTCATCCCACTTGATATTGGTGCTATCCGACCATATCGGCCGTTCCAATTTTAATATCGGTTATCCCACTTCTGATAGGTATGGATCATCATAAATCTGATATCTGTCATTTTACTTCTGATATCTCTCATCCCACTTCTTAAATCTCTCATCCCACTTCTTAAATCGGTGCTATCCCACTTCTGATATCGGCCAACGTAATTGTGATATCAGTTATCCCACTTCTGATGTCGGTAATCACACTTCTGTTATCGGCCATCCCACTACTGATATAGGTCAACCCACTTGATATTTGTGCTATCCAACCATATCGGCCATTCCAATTGTGATATCAGTTATCCAACTTCTGATATCGGTAATCACACATCCGATATCGGCCATCAAACTTCTGATATGGTCCATCCCACTTTTATTATCGGTTTACCCTATGTTTATATCGGCAATTCCAGTTCTAATATCGGTTATCCCACTGCTGATAGGTATGGATCATCTTAAAGATATCAGTTATTTTACTTCTGATATCTCTAATCCCACTTCTGATATCTCTAATCCCACTTCTGATATCTCTAATCCCACTTCTGATATCTCTAATCCCACTTATGATATCCCTAATACTACTTATGATATCTCTAATCCCACTTCTTATATGAGTGCTATCCCACTTCTGATATCGATTATCCCACTTGTGATTTCAGTTATCCCACACCTAATTCCGGTCGTCTCACTTCTGGTGTCGGTCATCCCAATTCGGATAGGAGATTTTAAAGGCCCACTTTAGAAATCTATCATTTATATCGATTATCCCCTTCTAATATCGGTCATCCCACTTTTTATATCGTTCATCCCACTTCTGATATCAATTATCCCTTAATTTTGTTGAGCAGTGTGTCAGCGAGGATTTGTCATAACGATTTTGCTTCAGTAGCTCCACAGTAGCCATTCACGCATAATAGATTTAAACACTCCATCACCTTCCCTCCCCAGGATAGGTCATCACGTTTTTCATCATCAGTGATCAGCATAAACCTTAAGTAGCCAAATTGAGTTTTTATGTACCTACTTAACCTTTTAGGTAAAAATCATAATATTGTGAAGCAACATTTTATTTCTATTACTTCTTTTAAAATTGTTACATAAAATAATAACTTGGATTAAAAAAAAATTAATGAACGCCGAAAAGGGGGAGTTTTCATTATGAACGGATAGTGAAACCAATCGTCCAAATCTAGAGTTGAATAGAGGCTTACGGTTATTAAGCTTCCCCCTTTTGGAAGGGCAATTGTTCTTTTGTTCACGCTTTTAGGTTTTCACGACCAGAAATCCCATCAATTTCAAAATATGCCGCTCATAACGTCCTAGGGATCCGCCTAATATTAATCAGAGTCTACTGTCCAGATTGTTTTTCCCCTCTCCCCTTTCTGAAGAACCATTAAAAACTCACGCAACGACGATACCTTTTTGTCGAGTCGTCAATGTGGAAATCTTGAGTGGAAAATCTCTCGCAATATCCCAAGGTCGTAATGCACGGGTAAATTAAAGTGGCCGATTGTTTTTTATCTCTGAAAAATATTATTCTCATAAGAAGGGTGGAGATTTGCATGTGAATCCATACGCCGTTTTCGCACGTAATAAACAGTCTTAATTAACAAAATAATTGTTTTCAAGGGAGATGGAGAAAGCCGCCCTTGGAAACACCTGGGAACGGTTGGTCAAGAGCCCATGTGACCCTTCGCATATCAAAATAACTCTCCCTCTTTTTATCATTTTCCATTAACAAATTGATTAATAATAATATCTATTTTTCATAATTAAACCCTGTCAGCCTCGACTTTATCACCGTCAAATTAAGTAAAATGCCGCCTCGGGGAAATTATTGATTTATTAACCAAAACTTCTTACAACCCGTCAATCTTGAATTTTTCAGAAAAAAAAATGATGTTTTTATCATTTTATTTATAGGTATCAGTTATTTTGTTATATTTTGTATGAAAAAAATTTCATTTGATTATTGATAGCTTAGCTGAGCTACTAAAGCCGTATTTGTCATTGTGTAATGTGGGCTTAGTGGTGCGTTTCGCCTACTCATTGTATTAAATTAGTCGGCTTCGATTACCTATAGCAAATCGAAAAAAGTCACCTTATTATTATTATTTTTTATTTTTCATTTTGCCACAATATCCGAATTAACTATAAAGTAGAAAGATAATCGACAACAGAAGTAGGATCACCGATATCAGAAGAGGGATAACCAATAATCGATATCGGAAGTGCGTTGGTATTGATTGATGGGATATTTAGGGATTTCGTGAGTTCGAAAATCGACATCATAAGTGGGATTATCGATATCAAAAGTGGTATAACCGATATCAGAAATGGAATGACTTGCATATTATATCAAGAATGGCGTGACCGATATCTGAAATTAGAATGGCCTATATCAGAAGTGGGATTACCGATATCAGACGTGGGATTACCGACTTCAGAAAGGGGGATCACCGATATCAGAAGTGGGATTACCGATTTCTAGACGATATCTAAAGTAGTCCTTCAATATCCTCCTAGTGAGACGACCGGAATTAGATGTGGGATAACTGATATCAGAAGTGGGATAATCGTTATCAGAAGTGGGATGACCGATATAAGAAGTGGGATAACCGATATTAGAAGAGAAATAACTGAAGTAAAACGACCAATATCAGAAGTAAAATTACCGATATCCGAAGTGGGATGACCGATACTAGAAGAGGGATACTCGATATCAGAAGCGGGATAATCGATGTCAGAAGAGAAATGACCTATATACGAAAAGGGATGACCAGTATCAGAGGTGGGATAGTTGATATCAGAAGTAAAATGACAGATATCTAAAATAGTCCTTCAATATCCTCCTATCCGAAGTGAGACGACTGGAATTAGAAGCGGGATAACTGATATCAGAAGTGGGATGAGAAGTGGGATGACCGATATAAGAAGTGGGATGACCAATATTAGAAGAGAAATAACTGAAGTAAAACGACCAATATCAGAAGTAAAATTACCGATATCCGAAGAGGGATGAACTATATCCGAAGTGGGATGAACGATATCAGGAGTGAGACGACTGGAATTAGAAGTGGGATAATCGATATTAGAAGTGGGATGACCGATAAGGAAGACTTTTACTTGAGAATTAAAATGAACGATATCCGAAGTGGGATGACCGATATCAGAAGTGGGATAACCGATATCAGAAGTGGGATAACTGATATCGTAAGTGAAATGACCGATATCAGAAGTGGGATGACCATCATCAGAAGTGGGAAAACCGATATCCAAAGAGGGATGAACGATATCAGAAGTGGGATGACATATATCAGAAGTGGGATAATCGATATCAGAAGTGGGATAATCGATATCAGAAGTGGGATAATCGATATCAGAAGTGGGATAATCGATATCAGAAGTGGGATAATAGATATCAGAAGTGGGATAATCGATATCAGAAGTGGGATAATCGATATCAGAAGTGGGATAATTGAGATCATAAGTGGGATAATCGATATTAGAAGTGGGATAACCGATATCAGAAGTGGGATAATCGATATCAGAAGTATAATGACCTATATGTGAAGTGGGATGACCATCATCAGAAGTGGGAAAACCGATATCCAAAGTGGGATGAACGATATCAGAAGTGGGATGACCGATATCAGAAGTATAATGCTCTATATCTGATGTGGGATGACCATCATCAGAAGTGGGATAACTGATATCATAAGTGGTCTTTTCAAATGCTCCGTAAAGTTGGGCAGTGCGAAAATCCGTTGATCCCGGACATCTCTCAAAATTTCGTGACATCAATTTTTCCCATCTTTAAAGGATGCACTTTAAGATCAAGGATTTAACCTTCCTTAAATTGCAGATTACTTCTCAAAAGCCGTATTTACCCCGCGAACGTTTGGCGGTACCGTTCAATTTGCTTCTCTTCCAAAAAGTTTGCTTACCGGTAGTTATTTGTCAGTCCCTTTGTGACGAGTAGCCCCGTAGGCGTATTCACATGACGCAACACCTTTCAAAACATTCCCATTAAAATAACCCCATTACACAATTTAAACACAAGATGATCTTAATTAGTAAACAGGGTTAAAGCCCTTTTCAAACAATAATTAAACCGATTCTTCGAAGATTCTTGTCAAAAACCTGTTAGCTAAATAACTATTTTTACGTTTTTTTAATATAAGAGGATTTTTTTTATCATATTACAAAAGAATCTTCTTTGCTCATGACAGGGAAATTGATGGTTTCACTTTGTTTACGATGGTCAGTGCATGAGACAGAAACTATCTGATTGTAATATTATATTATACAAACGCTGTTTAGGTAGATGATGGATTGCCTTCTGCCGCTGTTCTGGGTCAGCTCGAAACTAGTCTTTATTGTAGTCTACCACATATGAAGCAATAGGATGACTAAAGAGACGTCTTTGTCATATGAAAGGTTAACATTCAAACCGCACGCTTTTATTTTTCGTGCGATTTTCATTTTTGCCCGGGCGATATATCATCGAAACAGTGCCGGGATGTTTTTGCGAAATTCCCTTTCATTAAAAGGTGTGATGAGCAACTAAGAAATACTCATTTAATTTTTTTATAAGCCCATAAATTCACATCATAAAAATTATTTGATCAAAAACCATGGCCTAATTGTAAATATTGACCATAAAGGTGTTTTATTATGGACTTTTTATTATTTGAAGGCGTGCGCCATCTGTGGAGGAAGGCTTGAAAGTGAATGTGGGTGCTCCAAAGAACTTGACCTCCTTTCACCTATCTCCCACGCCTGGTGCTTCATCTTGGCGGTGATGTAACCTTCCCGCGGTCTTTGTCTCCTGCAAAAATCTCACAAAAGGGTTTTTAAGGGATTTTTTGAATCTTCGATATTTTGAATAAAACCCAATTTTTGATGGTATCTGATGATCGCGATGATTGCAACGTAAGCCTCCTTTTCTTCGATTGCGAAAGTGAAAGCAACGATTCACGCAATAAACTAGGAAATGCTGCTTCGCCCCTCTGGAATCCTTCCTTCTTTATTGTTTTTCAAAGTACTCATTAACACTCAAACAAGAATTGAGGCGCTCCGGGTACGAAGGGCGAACTCAACAAAACGTAGTTTCGAGATATTCGCATTTTATAGTTTTATGTTACGGGCGAACTCAACAGAAAAGTCATGCCCTGGAATGTGAAAAGGAGTGGGGGTTGTGGACTAGGATGTGGAGTTCGCCCTTCGTACCCGCTCGGATATTGCAGTTAGAGCTTTGCCGCATATCGGTTTTTACGTATATAAAGGGGAAAAAAGGGCGAAATCAACATAAAAATTATATGGGTGTATTCGCCAAGAGGTCTAGAATCTGTAAATGAAAAAAAAATTTGTCCGATGTTGAGTTCGCCCTTCGTACCCGGAGCGCCTCAATTGACGTATTATTCTTTTTAAAAAAATTAATAAAAAACTTAGACAAATCTTAACCTAAAAATATTAACCAAAAGTACTCTTTTTATTTTAGATATTGTAGCTCTTGTGCTTATACTTTTAGTAAGCACCCTTGGGGCTTTAGACAAGTGCCTAATTAAATCCTGAAATGACTTTTGAGTTGTTAAAAATAGATTTTTGAGGTCTCTTTTTCTGTTTATTCATAGATGCTCTATTTTGCATTTATTTAATTTTTGCTTTAAAATATTAGCTTTGTTCCAACTGGAGTTTGAAACTGGTTTGAAACTCCTGGCGCATGCGCAGAAGGATTTGACGGACAAACGATTTAAAGGACGTCTAATTTGACGTCCAAATCCTTCTCAGCTCCAGATGTTTCAAACTGCGGGTGGTTCAAAGCTTTTGTAAGTAGCAACATTTGCTCGTAAAAAGGCCGATGAGTAGTTATTGGTTTTATAGATAAATAAGAAGTTACATAAAGGAAGGTAAGAGGTGGGTATTTATCACGAGGAATGATGAGAGTCGGGGAGCGTCTGTATTCGTGAGGATGCCTCCTCCTCCAACCCCTTTTTCGTACCATTGTGATGCAACTGCATTGAGAATTCCTCTCGAGTTTAAATACTGGGTCGCTCGGATCCTTTGCCTCTCAACCGTCTGACCTTTACACCCCCCTGCAGGTTTGTTCTAGATCCATATCTAGAAGGCATCCGTTTTCGGATGTTCAAAAAAAGAACTTTTAGGAAATCAAAAAATAATAAATATTTTAATTATAAAATATACAATTTTTAAGCTCTAAGATTTGAGGTTTTTATTTTCCTGGAGGGAGGTAATTCGAATTTGGACGTCCTGAAGGGTAGCCTGAAAAAAAAGATGAATTTTTGGATGATTTGTGTGGAAAAGTACCTTGGCCACCACCACCTCCTGAAGAAAACCCGTTGCCGCCGCCGGAAGGTCCGCCTGAAGGATATCCGCCGCCGCCTCCGCTCGGACCGGACGGGTAGCCTCCTGATCCGGTTCCGCCGCCACCGCTTGGCCTTCCGCCACCGCCGCCACTGCCTCCGCCAGCTCCTGTGTTGGCTTCTCCTTCGTATTGGACGTCCGCGTTATATCCTTGACTATCGGCCGTGTAAGTGACTTTTTGCCTTCTACCGTCTGGAAGAAGGACGTTGTATTCACCCCGTACGGTATTTCCATCGCTTTCGGCTTTGTGGGAGTAATCGTTCCCGCTTTCTGGATCCTTCACTTCATATGAGAAGCTGAAAGGTTCCGGCTAAAAATGTATTTTAAATTTAGCTCTTGTAAAGACATTACTTTTCCTCCTTCTTCACCGCCGCCGCCACCGCCTCCGCCGCCGCCTCCTGACGTTCCGTAACCGCTTCCTCCACCTCCTGAGCCGCCGAATCCGCTTCCACCGCCACCTCCGCCGCCTCCTCCAAGTTTGTTGCCTCCGTATCCGTTGCTACCTCCGCCGCTGTTCGGTGGGAGATAGGATGCGGCCGGGGCGTCACCGCGCACTCGACTCAAGCCGAGAATAAGACATGAACAAACCAGCACCTGAAAATCATAGCTGCATAACTATGGAAAAACTTGCTTTATAAGGCAATTTTGGGCCAAAAATGAGAACATTAAATTTCCCCAAAAAAATTGCTGCAAACAACATCGAAAAGGGACGCGTAAAGACCAGCTATCTAGGGCCCCCAAAACCCTTTGTTCCAACCGGAGTTCGAAACTAGTTAGAAACTCCTGGAGCGTGCGCAGAATGATTTGCCCGTCAACTTTGACGTCAGCTGACTTCAGATTTGACGGACAAGCGATGTGATTCCTTCTGCGCACGCTCCAGGAGTGTCACACCAGTTCCAAACTGTGGTTGGAACAAAGGAATTATTAACTTTGTTGCTTCAAAAGCTTAAAAATAGATAGAATGGCCGAAAACAAGGCACCTCATCATGCGCTGTCAATTTGCTTGAGAACCGTGAGTTTTTCCCCCATCTACGACTAGTTTTCTATCTTCTAAAAAACTTATTCTATCAAGCTCCTTATCCTATTTAAAATCAATAACAGACGTTCTCACGATCCTGAAAATAAATGCGAATTCCTTGTCTTTCCATCTCGAATAAATCTTGGGATGTGAACGCACTTTCACGCACTAAGAGACGTCCATGCATTTAAAAACGATATGACACAATAAATTGTGGAAGGTTTATTTTAATAGTTGGATTTTCCAGTGATCTTAGCAAGCAAAACTTTATTATAATAAAAAGGAAAATGTTGAATCGAGATAATTTTTTATGGGAGAATCACTGCTTCCGGGAAGTATGAAAGCTTCATAGTTTTTCTTATCTTGCTGCCACCGACGATTCGTAAAGAATCTTTGAAAATTAGATAAGAATTAGAAAAGTTTACAAAAATTGATGTAGGGACTAAGATGGATTTCCCTTAGAATTCTGCATTGGGATCAAATTATGTTTGATTACACCCTCGTTGAAGTTCTCAATTTATGCATATTGCCAACGGTCGAATTTCATTAAAATGGAAGGGATATCCTCATGGGAAGCCCCAGTGCGGTGAACTTGTAAAATTTTCTGACGTCATTTACATGATACTTACCTTGGGAATCATCGCTGGTCGATCGGCGATTAAAACTGACTCGATTGTCTTTGTCACCAAGAGTATTTATACGACGAACGGGGTTCGGAGCGTGTAGGGGCAAGGACAGACGTAACCCTCTCTCGTTACCACGACCTCTCTCGTGACATCACGACACTAGGTTACACAACGGTAGCAGTCGACCCGGGTCGCATCTTCCACCCCCGCCCTTAAATCAGACCAACGGACTGCCGGCCTCTTAAAATCAATGATAAATCAATCAAAGAAACACCAAAAGAAACAGTCAACCCTCGAACCCCACATGTCTTGCGGAATGGTATACCAACGCCTTAAATCTCAACTCAATCAAAGCTTCGAAAAATCTTCTATCTCATAAAACATTTCTTGTCCTGCGATTTCCAACTTTTTCAAGTTCATTTTTTCTCTAAAAATGCCATAGCATTGTTCCAACCCTAGTTTGAAACTGGTTTGAAACTCCTGGAGCATGCGCAGAAGGATTTGGACGTCAAAATTGGCGTCGTTCAAATCGTTTTTTCGTCAAATCAGAGGTCATGTGACGTCTAATTTGACGGGAAAATCCTTCTGCGCATGCTCCAGAAGTTTAAACCCGAAAAATCTTCTATCTCATAAAATATTTCTTGTCCTTCGATTTCCAACTTTTTCAAGTTTATTTTTTCACTAAAAAAACGATAGCATTGTTCCAACCCCAGTTTGAAACTGGTTTGAAACTCCTGGAGCATGCGCAGAAGGATTTGGACGTCAAAAATGGCGTCGTTCAAATCGTTTTTCCGTCAAATCAGAGGTCATGTGACGTCTAATTTGACGGGAAAATCCTTCTGCGCATGCTCCAGAAGTTTCAAACTCGAAAAAACTTCCATCTCATAAAATATTTCTTGTCCTGCGATTTCCAACTTTTTCAAGTTTATTTTTTCACTAAAAAAAAAAAGATAGCATTGTTCCACCCCAGTTTGAAACTGGTTTGAAACTCCTGGAGCATGCGCAGAAGGATTTGGACGTCAAAATTGGCGTCGTTCAAATCGTTTTTTCGTCAAATCAGAGGTCATGTGACGTCTAATTTGACGGGAAAATCCTTCTGCGCATGCTCCAGAAGTTTAAACCCGAAAAATCTTCTATCTCATAAAATATTTCTTGTCCTTCGATTTCCAACTTTTTCAAGTTTATTTTTTCACTAAAAAAACGATAGCATTGTTCCAACCCCAGTTTGAAACTGGTTTGAAACTCCTGGAGCATGCGCGGAAGGATTTGGACGTCAAAATTGGCGTCGTTCAAATCGTTTTTCCGTCAAATCAGAGGTCATGTGACGTCTAATTTGACTGGAAAATCCTTCTGCGCATGCTCCAGAAGTTTCAAACTCGAAAAATCTTCCATCTCATAAAGCACTTCTTGTCCTGCGATTTCCAACTTTTTCAAGTTTATTTTTTCACTAAAAAAAACAAAAAACGATAGCATTGTTCCAACCCCAGTTTGAAACTGGTTTGAAACTCCTGGAGCATGCGCAGAAGAATTTGGACGTCAAAATTGGCGTCGTTCAAATCGTTTTCCGTCAAATCAGAGGTCATGTGACGTCTAATTTGACTGGAAAATCCTTCTGCGCATGCTCCAGAAGTTTCAAACAATTGAATTAAACCCAAACTGATTGAATATCACTTTTTTTCCTGAAAGATACAAGTATTTTGACGTTTGATTCAGCTAATAATTTATTAATTGCTTGTTTTTCTAAGTAAAACTAAATATAACAATAGCACATCATATTATATAAAGAAGGGTGGAGGTTTTCTTAAAATAAACGCGTAATATAAAAATATAATGGTTAGAAAATTCTCTGAAAGGATAGTTGGGAGACCGTAGAAGTAGATATCCTATTCTGGTAGATTCTCGTTATTGATGTCACAATCTCTTGGCTCACAGAATAAATTTCTCGAGACATCGAAACTAATCAACACGTTCAATATCGTATAAAAATGCGTTTTGTGAATTCAGTAAAAAGAGGAAGAAATAGGTTAATAAGATTAAAAACGAAGAAAAAACTTGATAATGACGAGAGAGGGAGTTTAACTTCTCTTAACTCGGATCTACTGGGCCAAGGGCAGCTCTATTAGCTCCATTATAATAAATTAGATTTTATAAAGAAGCCATTAGGTGAGTGCTGATTTAAGAGTCTAATAAAATCACAAATTAAGACGAATTATTAAGGGTGAGTCAATTAAAAAAGTACTGGTTTGAAGAGCTTCCAACGAAAACTTCCTTAAAGAGAAGTAAAAATATGGGAGGGGAAGTATAAATGAGGGGAAGTATAACGGAGTGGGAAATATAAAGGAGGGTGGGGAAAACGGAGGGGGAAGCATAACGAAAGGGAGAAGTATAAAGGAGGGGAAGTATAACGGAGGGGAAGCATAAAGGAGGAGGAAGTACAAAGGAGGGGAAGTATAAAGGAGGGGGAAGTATAAAGGAGGGGGAAGTATAAAGGAGGGGGAAGTATAAAGGAGGGGGAAGTATAAAGGGGTAAAGTTTAACGGAGGGGGAAGTATAAAGGAGGGGAAGTATAAATGAGTAGGAAAATAAAGGAGGGTGGGGAAAACGGAGGGGGAAGTATAACGAGAGGGAAAGTTTAACGGAGGGGGAAGTATAACGAACGGGGAAGTATAAAGGTTGGGATGTATAACGGAGGGCTACGTATAAGGGAGAGGAAGTATAAAGGAGGAGGAGGAGTATAACACAGGCGGTATAACGGATGGAAATGCAAAAGAAGGAATGTAAGATGATAGTTCAAATATTTTATTTAGAATGAAAACATATGGGAATGAGGACATATGGGTTCATTACAAGGAAGGTATAACTTTTTGTTGAAGTTTTGTTTTTTGAAAATTGACCTAAGTTTTTTTTTTCAAAAAATTTTCTTAGTTTCTAAGTAGGTATCAAGGTAGAAATAATGGGATTTATGCCCAAGGGAGGTCTCTCTCGTAGCGGGTGGAAGCGTGAAATTTCTCCCTACTAAAATTATAATTAATGTTATAAAAAATTATAATTTTTTTCACCAAAAATTTTTAAAAAATGTGAAATTTTGGTGAAAATTGGTTGAAAACTGTGGCCGTAAAGTGTTCCAGAAAAAAATGCTACTGCCGGACGGCCGGCCGGCACCACAAACAATGTTGAGATTGGTAAAGATTCGATTTGACGGCCGGCCGGCACCACAAACAATGTTGAGATCGGTAATGACCTGATTTGACCCTCCGTTCCCCAAAAACTCACCGTCGAGGGTATCACAATAACTTCTTTAAGGAAGTTAAAAAAGTCTTTTAAGTCTTAAATCCAAATCCATATTAACCCATTCAATACGGAGCCGCTTTGGCGGGCTCTGGGCTATGACTGAGTGATATTTTTGAATTCTTTCCCGGTGACTGAAATTGGTTTTTCAGAAAATTAGTTTACTTTCATATTATATTTGCCTAAAAAAATAGTTTTAATATTCTAATTTATTAGTCTAATTCGCTTATTATAGACGAATTAAATAGAGCGCTTTTAGCGCTCTCAGTCATTCAAAAAATCGTTCAAAAAATCTGAGGTAAAAACGGCGAATGGGGTTATCTTTATTGGACGCTATTGTATCACGGAGAATCGGTAAAATAACTTTCGTGAACGGCTGGAGCGAGAGAATGCCCTTAGAAAAGTACAGGCGAAGAGCGCGTTTTAGCGCGGTCAGTCACTGGCGAAGGGTAGGGAGAGCGCTTAAACTCGCTCTCAGTCATTGGGAAAGTTTCAATGCGCGCGTTTACGCGCTCTCCGTATTGAATGGGTTAAACGAAATCACTGAAATCCGCTTTAACGATTACGTCAAATCTTTGGTATCTATTGCTCTAAGCTGTTCAGAATCGACAAGTGTATAATTGATTTAATCGGCTCCAGAAAGATTCCATCTCTTATTTTCTCCTCGGAAGACGGGTTTCGATTGGTAGAAAAATGGACCGCCTGGCAGAGGGATGTACCACTCGCCCGAGGTAACGTCTCAAATTTCCCCCTACTGCAAAAAAATTTCGCCAAAATAATGTAAGGAGTATTAATTCGCAAATTATTTTGTGAAAATCGGACCATTCAGCCTCAGCAATGACTTTAAAATTAAGCAAACATATCTTCGACATTTTTTTTTTTTTTTTCGAAAAAAAAAAAAAAATCGCCCTCGTCAATTTTTTGCTCAACTACTTAGGATGCATTGTACGAAAATGTGGTGATTGTAAATTGTGACCGTAAAATATTCCGGAAAAAAGGCTTCTTCCCGAACTTCGAAAACCGGACAAGTGAGGGTAAAACAACAGAACTTGCTCGTCAATGTTGACGTCAGATGACTTCAGAATTGACAAACGATTTAAACGACGTCAAATTTGACGTCCATATCCCTCTGCGCACGCCCCAGTTGTCTCAACCCAGTTTCAAACTTTGAACAAAGGTAATAAACTGTTTTGACGATACCAAGAGAGAAAAAAAAAGTATTTTATTTACTCCGTAATGAACATTGAAAGGCCATTTAAAAGATTTCGAATAATGATTTTATTGTTTAACCTTTTGCTTATTTACGATATTTTTAGGATGTCCCTGCCACTCCTGAAGAGGAGACTGTGCCTTCTAGATGAGTCAGACCATATTTCGTCACGTTTATTTCTTACGGTGTACTTATTGTCTTTAACATTCTATTCATAAACCCCTACGACACGCAGAAATATTTATACATATTTGCTTAATGTATTTTAAACATCACGAATTTTTTTTCGGCGTGATCGGAAATTCTTTGATTAAAAGAAACAAGTTGTTGGATACTAATAACCGTTACGAAACGATCGATTGATTCGATAAGTTTTACCTCTAATCCTTATTAGTGATGTAATAAAATACAAATGATGTTTTTAAGAAAAGGGATAACGGAATATCATGTTGCACCTCCGCAATAGAAAAATATGAATTGAAAAAGAGAATCGATAAGACAAAAAACCGGATGCAATAAAGCTTAAGATAACTTTCCTGACTGGAAGAATCCCCCTGGCTTTCAATAAATCCGAGGTAATGAGTGTTCCTGTTAGAAAAGGAGACGATCCGCACAATAACATCAAGGCTGCATACATAATAGATACGCAAGATGGCCGTTTAAATCCCGAACAAATCCCTTCTAATCAACAATGCGATCATTCCTCTTTCTCAATCGACCTTTGACATTGCGAGAAAAGAAAAAAAGTATTTAAAAATGATAAAATGGCTTTCGGAACCGATTGGTATTTAGGTGGATTTTCAAATCGTTAACAAAGAATCGTGTCCTGAACTCTTTGAACGTGAGGCATGGGTAAGAGCTACCTGGCAAACGGCATGAGACAAAATGCTATTCTCATCCTTATTTCATTTTCAAATTGAAAACTTTAGGGTTTAACCTCAGGATTACAGGATGTGATGGAATAGATGGGAAAGGAATTTTCGGTGTAGGTGAAAATGAAGGACGATTCCTTACGGAGAGAGCATAATTGGAAGTCCATCTCCAGCGAATCAGTGCTTTAATTGTAAGACCAGTAAATTAGGTAGAGGAAAAAGAGTGGGGAAAAAGCATTTCTTAATTGCTCTTCTGAATTGTACTGTAAAAATAAGGGGAACAAGTGGGGTATCGAATACCTCTATTTCAACAAGGTCTCCATAGCTCAGTTAGTAGAGCAATGACCAGAATCCCAGAGGTCGAAGGTCCGAATCCCACTGTAATAAGTACTGCTGTGTTACTAGGAATACCCCTCTTGATAATAGCTTTGTTCCAACCGTAGTTTGAATCTGAATTGAAACTTCGGGAGCATGCGCAGAAGGATTTGCCTCTATCAAGAAAAATTCTTTTGATAACACGAGGGGTTTAATTTTGTTCCCCAATCAAGGAAAGGTTTGATAACACGGGATGGTTAATTTCAAAAACCCTGTAAAAAAATATGTTAAACGCCCGAACACCTGATAAAAAGGGTGTTTTTAAAACCGAAAAGTCGAGGAAAACGAAGAAATAAGAGGTGAAGAGATTTAATCTAAGTTTATCAAAATAAAGAAGATCTACGTTAGAAATTTTCAAAAAAATTAAAAGCCTATGAGAAAAACCTGTAATATTTTCAGCGCCATCTATTGTCTGAGAAACACAACTTTTCGAGTGGACATTAACCTTAAACCACTGAACGCCTTATAAAAAGGTTTTTTTCTAGATCAGGAATTGGTGAGTCGTGGTGTTTTAAGTACAGACTCCATCATTTTCTTAGAAGAAGCTTCGGACGAAAACTCTTTATTGAAAATCAAGTAATTTTGTTAAAATTTCACTAAATTTTTTGATTTGATTTTTTAAAATTACGACAAATATCATGTAATATCTCTAAAGTCACCAATGGAAAATAATGGCTTGGGGGAGATAAATGTGTTTCAGAAACCTTGATTTGAGTACAAAACCCCTCGGGGAAATTAATATTGATATTCAAGTAGGTATTAAAGAGAGAAATTTATGTTATGCACATTTCCAATTAAATCATGTTTAGATATACCCCTTTCCATGAATATACATTTTGCTACGACGAGTAGTAGGTATGATAATATGCATAGTGGACTTTGGGTATTCCAAGAATTATTTGCAAGTAAAAGCGACCTAAAGTCAAAATAATTTTTTTTAATAATATTTAAACAATGTTATTTGCAAAGAAAAGAAGATCAGCCTCATGAAACCCATAATGCTAACAATTTCCCACGGATAATTTTATTCAAATATTTCGTTTTGAAAAAAAAATGTCTATCACGATTTTTTGAAGTAATTAATTGTATGTAAAATAAAGCTCATATGTAATTTTTAAATAATATTTTTAAGAGTGTAATAAGGAAAAGGGAAAATGATAGGTTCATTGTATGCGCCTCTCACTTGACCCCATCTAAAAACAGCTATGCGCGTATTCGGGTTGCTTCACTTAGAGCCAGATGAGAGAGGAAGAGTCGTACTAAGAAAGTATTCAAAGATAAAGATCCAATTTCGTAATTCCGACGAATCAATATTGCGATTAATCATGTTAAACTATTTAGAATCCATAGAAAGCAAATCTGCGTTCATTTTTCTGTTATTTAACACCTCAAAGATAGAGTTTAACTGAAGATTTAATGTCTGTTTAGCTGACGATAATGCGGTTCAGCTGACGAAGCTTAGATTACTATCTCTTTGTGACGATTAAGCTATTGTTTAGCTTCCAATCTCACGTTTTAACGACTGTTCAGCAGCTAATCTATCATCACACAAAATATGTTTGGCTGAAGAGTTATCGACAGTTTGGCTGAAGATTTACCGACAATTTGGATGAAGATTAAACAGCTGTTTAACTGACCATTTAAACACTGTTTAACTGACGGTTTGAAGACTGTTTAAATGACGATAAAGCGAATGTTCAGCTGACTATTTAAACACTGTTAGCTTCCAATCTGACGTTTTAACGACTGTTCAGCAGCTAATCTGTCATCAAACAAATGTTTAGCCGAAGATTTATCGACAGTTTGGATGAAGATTTAACGGCTGTTTAACTGAACATTTAAAGACTGTTTAAATAATATATAATGCGACAGTTCAGCTGACTATTTAAACACTATTTAGCTGATGACTATTCATTTGATTTCTAAATTTTCCTCTTGCAAGAAAAATTCGTTTGATAACACGAGGGGCTTAATTTTGTTCCCCAATCAAGGAAAGGTTTGAAAACACGAGTTGGTTAATTTCAAAAACCCTGTAAAAAAAAAAGATGGTAAACGCCCGAACACTTGATAAAAAGGGTGTTTTTAAAACCAAAAAGTCGAGGAAAACGAACAAATTCGACGACAGATTAGCTGCTGAACAGTCGTTAATACATCAGATTGGAAGCTAAACTGTGTTTAAATAGGCAGCTGAACAGTCGCATTATCTTCATTTAAACAATCTTCAAATCGTCAGGTAAACAGTCGTTAAATCTCAGCCAAACAGTTGTTCGATGATAGATTAGCTGCTGAACAGTCGTTAAATCGTCAGATTGGAAGCTAACAGTGTTTAATTAATAGTCAGCTGAACTGTCGCAATATCGTCATTAAACAGTCTTCAAATCTTCAGCTTAACAGTCGTTAAATCTTCATCTAAAATGACATTAATCTTCAGCTAAACAATTGTTCGACGACAGATTAGCTGCTGAACAGTCGTTAATACATCAGATTGGAAGCTAAACTGTGTTTAAATAGTCAGCTGAACAGTCGCATTATCTTCATTTAAACAATCTTTAAATCGTCAGCTAAACAGTCGTTAAATCTTCCTTCAAACTGACGATAAATCGTCAGCCAAACAGTTGCTCGACGACAGATTAGCTGCTGAACAGTCGTTAAAACGTCAGATTGGATGCTAACAGTGTTTAGTCAGCTGAACAGTCGCATTATCGTCAGCTAAACAGTCTTTAAATCGTCAGCTAAACAGTCGTTAAATCTTCATCCAAACTGACGATAAATCTTCAGCCATACAGTTGTTTGACGACAGATTAGCTGCTTAAAAGTCGTTAAAACGTCAGTTTGGAAGCTAACAGTGCTTCAATAGTCAGCTTAACAGTCGCAATATCGTCATTTAAACAGTCTTTAAATCGTCAGATAAACAGTCGTTAAATCTTCATCCAAACTGCCGATAAATCGTCAGCCAAATTGTTCGACGACAGATTAGCTGCTGAACGGTCGTTAAAACGTCAGATTGGAAGCTAACAGTGTTTAAATAGTCAGCTGAACAGTCGCATTATAGTAATTTAAACAGTCTTTAAATCGTCTGCTAAACAGTCGTTAAATCTTCTTCGAAACTGACAATAAATCTTCAGCCAAACAGTCGTTCGACGACAGATTAGCTACTGAACAGTCGTTAAAACGTCAGATTGGAAGCTAACAGTGTTTAAATAGTCAGCTGAACAGTCGCATTATAGTAATTTAAACAGTCTTTAAATCGTCTGCTAAACAGTCGTTAAATCTTCTTCGAAACTGACAATAAATCTTCAGCCAAACAGTCGTTCGACGACAGATTAGCTGCTGAACAGTCGTTAAAACGTCAGAGTGGAAGCTAACAGTGTTTAAATAGTCAGCTGAACATTCGAAAATATCGTCATTTAGACAGTCTTCAAATCGTCAGCTAAACAGTCGTTAAATCTTCATCAAACTGACGATAAATCTTCAGCCAAACAGTTGTTTGACGACAGATTAGCTGCTGAACAGTCGTTAAAACGTCAGATTGGATGCTAACAGTGTTTAGTCAGCTGAACAGTCGCATTATCGTCAGCTAAACAGTCTTTAAATCGTCAGCTAAACAGTCGTTAAATCTTCATCCAAACTGACCATAAATCGTCAGCCAAACAGTTGTTCGACGACAGATTAGCTGCTGAACAGTCGTTAAAACGTCAGATTGTAAGCTAACAGTTTTTAAATAGTCCGCTGAATAGTCGCATTATCGTCATTTTAACCGTCTTTAAATCGTCTTTAAATCGTCAGCTAAACTGACGATGAATCTTCAGCCTAAAAGTTGTTCGACGACTGATTAGCAGCTGAACAGTTTTTGTCTCCGTAGACGTACAAGCGATATAGCAAAATTAACTCTTTTGAGGGCGGCGGAACGCTGCCAAATAGAACTTTTTGCCAAAAAAAAATTGTATTTTAAATAATTGCACCTTAAAATAACTATTTAAATAATACGTAACAAAATACGCTTTTCAGAAAATCAATAACCAATTCAAAAAACATATTATTTTTGTTCTTATTTTGAAGTTAGGTATTTAATTAAATAAAATTAGTGTTTTTTTCTTTCTTCCGAATTTAATTACACGTCTCTGAAAATATTTAAAAGCACCGTTTATATAGAAAAAAAAATTTCTTTTGAGTATCAGTTGAAAGAAAGATGTTCTCCTTAAAAATATTCCCGAGAAACATTCAAGAATTAAGTTCTTTACAATTACGTCCGTTAAAAATCGCATTTTATGGTGCCGACATCAAAAATCTGAAAGGTTTTAAGAAATTATTCTATTACATTTCGTTTTGTTTCATTACTTTTGTTTTGGTTATGTTTTATATAGCGAATATTTATTTAGGAGTACAATATGCGGATAATGTAATTTATTTTCTTTTGTATTTATACTTATTTGTTTATATGGCGTTATATTCGATATCGGGTTTATATTTTTTGTATCGTTTCAAAGACATCTATGAATGCTGTATCGATTTGCCCAACTTATATTCGACGAAATGCGATCCTACAGGAGCGTCGAAATTGGCTGAAGTTTCGATTTCACATTTATCAATGATAACTTCTTTTTATATTATATTGATAATGGCCAACATTGTCTCTTACACACCTACAATCTTCATTGGAATATCGCTTAACGTTTTTTACGGCGAAGAGTACGAATTGGTTATTCCGAGATATTTTCCACTTTCACGAAGTTCAAAAACTTGGTTTTTTTATCTGGATGCCATCGCGTTACCTTATGCTTACGGGTCTCTATTGCGTATATGATGTGGAGTTTAACTTTTAGCACATTAGTCAAAACGCAAGTGGAAATTATTAAAAATGTCTGCTCGCAATTTGGATCTTCCATCGATCTTGTTGAAATCGCAAAGGAACATCAGATTTTATTGAAGTATGTAAATTCAGAATGTACACCCTATAATTTTTTAAATTATTAAAGATCGAAAAAAATTGTAAGCAACAACAACAACAGCAAATTTTAATTTTGGTGCAAAAGGAATTTTTTTTTTTCGATCTCCAATAGTTTCTATAATAAATAAAACTTGTAGGAAATTCAATTCAATATAAATTTGCACTTAATTATTTTTTTCTAGGATGCACCATTTTCGGAAAATAATTTTTTTTAAAATAAATTTATCTTGAAAACAGTGCGTCCTAGAGAAAAAATGAATAGAATAAAAATTAAAGAAAATTAAATTTCCAACATATTTTATTTAGTGCAATTTTTCAATATCTGTAACGGTTTACGATTTACAAGTCTTTAAAAATTAACCTTCTTAATGGTTATACTTCAATAACCTTCTTACACGGAGAAGGTCTACTTTTGATGGACTTTATCGCCTAAAATGTACAAAATTTTGAAAAAATGAACTACTAGGTGTACAAAATGAAACTCGGCTAAAATCTACAAAATTCAAATTTACCCTGTGGCTGAGTTTCATTTTGTACTACTAATAAATAAAAATTGTAGGAAATTTAATTCTCTATAAATTTGTACTTAATTATTTTTTTCTAGGATGCACCATTTTCGGAAAATAATTTTTTTAAAAATAAATTTATCTTGAAAACAATGCGTCCTAGAGAAAAAATGAATAGAATAAAAATTGAAGAGAATTGAATTTCCAACAGATTTTATTTAGTGCATTTTTTCAATATCTGTAACGGTTTACAATTTACAAGCCTTTAAAAATTAACCTTCTTAATGGTTATACTTCAATAACCTTCTTACACGGAGGTCAACTTTTGATGGACTTTAACGCCGATGTTCAAAATTTTGAAAAATGAACTACTAGGTGTACTGAAACTCGGCTAAAATCTACAAAATTCAAATTTACCCTGTGGCTGAGTTTTATTTTGTACACCTAATAAAATAAATGGGGTGATCCACACATTATCTTAATGTATCTTTCAGAAAAGCTCAAAAATTTCTGAAAGTATTTGAGCCTATAGTTGAAGTAAGAATCTTAATGGGGGCTATTTGTATGATCATGGAGCTCTACATGTTGGTAAGAAATAATTTTTTTTTTAATATTTTTTATTTATTTTTTACGTCATAAAAGGCTAGGCATATAGAAGGGCTTACTATTAGTGGTCTAATCACGGATATTCTTGACGGATTTTGTCAAGTGAGTTTCATCTGTTACATCGGAACTACCATCACTTCAGCTGTAAGTTAATGTGTTAAATAATGAAGAAAATTTATACTATACAGGGTGTCCCGAAACACATGGCATACGTCAGGGAGAGCGTTAAAAAGTGGTTTTATGAAAAAAATTTTTTAAACCCCCCTTAATTTAGATCAAGGAAATTGATGGTGTTGTTTAAAATGCGCTTAGATTGGGTGCCCCCAACATAACCTAACATCGTTATTTCAAATATGAACACTAATTTTTTATTTCAGATTCGTAATCTACGTAAAATTTCAAGTTGATTTGACTATTCATATGACCATTTTTGACAACTTTCAAAAAGTTCAAATTTTAGCGTTTTTTGCGCTAAAATCCGATAAAATCGACCAAAGAGACCCACTTTTAATTTTAAATTCCACTTATTTTTGTCCAAAGATTCCTACTGTCACAAATTCAAGTATCTGCATCACGAGATATCGTCGCTAACAGCCTTTATTCAAGTTAGAACCCAAATTTCTTACTTCAGAAGTGAAAATAGCAGAATTTTAATTTTTGATGGACAAACTTTTTTTAAAAATTTGTGGCCCGAGAGAAAAATCCCTTTCAACATAATTTTCATTTTTGAAGTAAGAAATTTGGGTTCTAACTTGAAAAAGGCCGTTAGCGATGATCTCGTGATGCAGAATGCGAAGATGCTTGAATTTGTGACAGTTGGAATCTTCGGACAAGAATAAATGGAATTTTTAAAAAAATGAGTCTCTTTGGTCGATTTTAACGGATTTTAGCGCGAAAAACGCTAAAATTTGAACTTTTTTAAAGTTGACAAAGATGGTCATATGAATACATAGTCAAATCAATTGAAATTTTACGTAGATTACGAATCTGAAATAAAAACTGGTGTTCATATGAGGCGCTCCGGGTACGAAGGGCGAACTCGACATCGGAAAATTTTTTTTAACTTCCTTAAAGAAGTTTTTGTGATACCCTCGACGTCGGGTTTTTGGGAAAGGGTCTTCCATTTTTTTTTTTTTTTTTTTTTTTTTTTCATTTTCAGATTCTAGACCTCTTGGTGAATACACCCATATTTTTTATTTTTTTTTTTCCCTTTAAATACACGTACGTAAAAACCGAAACTTTAAAATGCGAATATCTCGAAACTACTTTTTGTCGAGTTCGCCCTTCGTACCCGGAGCGCCTCATATTTGAAATAACGAGGTTTGGTTCTGTTTGGGACACCCTGTATATACACCAACAAAATCTTTGATTTAAATTAGGGGGGGTTTACATTTAGCTTTTTTTCATAAAACCACTTTGTAACGCTCTCCCAGACGTATGCCATGCGTTTCCGGACACCCTGTATACTTATATTTTTTTTTAGATCGACGAACTAACATCAGCGTTTAACGATATTCATTGGTACACAAAAGATATAAAGGAGCGAAAAATCTTTTCGATTATGATGTCAGGTTCTCAAATTTCCCCGATTTCGAAAGTCTTTTTCCGAAGCATCGAAGTACAATTGCCAACTGTTATTAAAGTAAGTATTAAAAAATCGCTTAACTTTTTAACATTTACGAAGGGCGAACTCAACATCGGGGAAATTTTTTTAACTACCTTAAAGAAGTTATTGTGATACCCTCGACGTCGGGTTTTTGGGGAAGGGTCTTCCATTTTTTTTTTTTTTCATTTTCAGATTCTAGACCTCTTGGTGAATACACCCATATAATTTTTATGTTGAGTTCGCCATTTTTTCCCCTTTAAATACGTAAAAACCGAATCTTTAAAATGCGAATATCTCGAAAATACGTTTTGTTGAGTTCGCCCTTCGTACCCGGAGCGCCTCATTTTTACTCTCCTGAGTCCAGAAAAAAGAAGTAAAATGTAAAACGAAGAAATTAGTGACGAATTATCGATAAAACCTTTAGTGCCTAAAAATGGTAAAGGGAAAAAAAGAATTATCAGCGATTTTTATAATCTTAAATCATAATCGAGAATAATATGATTACAATTATAATCATAACTAGGTACGCCCTACTCTATTTAAAATTTGGAGAAAAAAATTTATCACATCTAAAAAAATAAATAATATAAATTTTAAAATCAGAAGAAAAAAATGAAAAAGCAACTAAAATAATATGTTTTATTTGAATTTCAGGTACTTCAAATGTGCTATTCTAGTTACACAGCTTTAACATTTCTCGAAAAAATGTAACATTCGAACTAAACATCATTTTAAACATCACTATGCACTCTGTATTAATTTTTTCCTTCAAAATTTAAATTTTCTCACTTGTTGAATTCAAAAAAATTGTTCAACTATTATAAAAAAAATACTGAAGGCACTTTTAGAAAGTCACACGTAGTACGAGATTTCTTATCGTATTTGGTTTTACCATGGTATTGTAATGCCTAAATAAAATTATTTAATCAATAAAAAGTGTATTAAAACCTACGAGTAGTTATTATGGCCAATATCTAGAGGCAAGGTATAATTTAAGGCTGGAAAATGAAATATGATCATATAATAACACTTGTTGACTTAATTATACGCTTGTGTACAAAAAGAAAATGTACGAAAAATCGAAGAAATTATTTATTTTTGGTGGTATTTGGACGAATTTTTTTTTTTAAGGGATGAAAAAGGTTGTCAGATTTCCGAATTTAAAAAAAAATTGGTGGTTGTTGGAGGTATAAATTGTGTTTACAATCTTAGTTATTTTTGTTTGTGTGACCTCAGGACATAAGAGACTGTTCTGATAAAAAACGAAGTAAACGAGAGTCCTCTTTCGGAATAGCTTGGAACTTCGAAGTCATTCAGGTCTCCGGTAGATGGCAGCATTATCGTATCAATATGGCCAAAAATATCAACATTTTCTAGTGTTAATTACTAATTATTAATTAAGATTAGCACAGTCATTAATTTTTATATTTAAAGTACTAAAGTTTATTTTATATTTAAGGTAGCTAGCCACGACGTTAACTCCCTCAAAGTATGGCAGTTAGTAATTTCTCTAATATCGAAGACTTTTTTCCATTACCAACGGATAAAAAATAATATAAGTCTTCGCCTAGCGATGCCACACTAAACGGGCGAGTACACCCCAAATTTCTACCTACTAACTAAAAACCAAGTATAAGTCTGAATATTCGGACGAAATCTTCTTCTAAAATTGATTTAATTTATAAACATGCTAAAACCTGAACTTTCTCAAAGAGAATAGAATGAATTACCCTCCATGCACGATTTTTTTAAGAGGGCCATTAAAATCCCCACAGAGGAAATTTGATTGGTGAGGACGTCTGTGATGCCGGCCGCATTTTTCCGGAAAACTTACGACTTTTGACTCCGAGTTTTTCTATGCTATCAGGAGTACCTAATTTAAAAATTGTTCAATTGAGGCGCTCCGGATACGAAGGGCGAACTCGACAAAACGTAGTTTCGAGATATTCGCATTTTAAAGTTTCGGTTTTTACGTATTTAAAGGGGAAAAAATGGCGAACTCAACATAAAAATTAGGTATATGGGTATATTCACCAAGAGGTCTAGAATCTGAAAATGAAAAAAAAACTGACGTCGAGGGTATCACAATAACTTCTTTAAGGAAGTTAAAAATTTGTCCGATGTCGAGTTCGCCCTTCGTATCCGGAGCGCCTCAATTGTAGAGAGAAATTCTAGCTGTAGATAATTCTGGAAAGCCTTTAATTTTTTCTACCTCTAATTTTCACAAAGTTTATTTCCTATAAAACATCCGATGGGTTAACAGACGCATAAGCACCAAACCTATAAATATGACTTCCTCCTGGAAGTGTAAAAACCGCATTATTTAACCACGTCATTTTCAGATTTTACCTGAACATTAGAGGGCGAATGATGATTCGGTAACCCGTTAAAGGCCAGTGATTTCGATAAAAAAAATCTCAATTTTTCTTTTACATCCAAAACATCGGTCATAAAAGTTTGACCTATGATTACCAGAGGAGGAAACCGTCTAGAATACGCGGTAACCCTCGTTTTAAGTAGAGGGCAACTTGATGATAATTGACGGAAGATTCACTTTCCGATGGATGGCGCACGCAAATCGGCTACTAAAGGAAGAAGGCGTAAACCTTTAAACCACGATTAATTTTAATTGACGCATCCCCACAATTTTTAACGGAAACAGGTGACATTTTTAATTTTATACACGTTGTTTTAAAGTGAAATTTCATTTACATGTCCATTTGCATTTTTTTTTTTCTGAAAAAGAATCGTAAAGACCCGGACCTGTTTTCTTCTTTTCTAATTGGCTCTCACATTCTTCCTATTTCATAATAAGATTAGGCAAATATTTAAAAATGCTTAAAGAAGCAAATGTAAAAATATAAATACATAAGCGTTTTAACTTGTTATGGAAAAAAATTAACTTTTACCGGAATATTTTAATCGAGAAAGTAGAACGTAAGCTTTTTTTCAGTTTTGTTTACTCGACGATTTTCCTTTAGGGGACACAGTTTGACCCTTTCTGAATTAAAAATCCTACAAACTTCAATTCCTGGCAGACCTGAAAGTCAAATATACGAATACAATCCATTTTCCAAACTAATTTTTGGAGGAATCGAGTAGAAAACAATAAAAAACTTGAGAAAAAGCTGAAAAAAATGTCAAAATATCGTGTCTAATGGGGGTTTCGGGACTACTTAATTATATAGAAAAATTTTGAAGACCAAAAAGCCATTAAAAATGAGGTTTTTTTTGTCCAAAATGTCAATGTTAAGCCCTTAAAATCCTTAACAAAAAAGGGCCTATGTAAGTTTAAAATACTTAAAAATGCACATTCCCTGATTGAAAAACGAGAAAAACGCCCAAAATTCCTTTGAAAGTAAGGTCTTCTGGCCAAAAATTGATGATTACTCCATAGAACCTTACAAAAATGGGTGTAACGACGCAGAAAATGCTCAAAAAACGAGAAAATTTGTAATTACATAGAAAAATTGAGGCGCTCCGGGTACAAAGGGCGAACTCAACATCGGACAAATTTTTTTTTTTCATTTTCAGATTCTAGACCTCTTGGTGAATACACCCATATAATTTTTATGTTGAATTCGCCCTTTTTTCCCATTTAAATACGTAAAAACCGATATGGGGCAAAGCTCTAACTGCGATATCCGAGCGGGTACGAAGGGCGAACTCCACAACCCCCACTCCTTTTCCCATTCCAGGGCATGACTTTTTTGTTGAGTTTAAAATGCGAATATCTCGAAACTACGTTTTGTTGAGTTCGCCCTTCGTACCTGGAGCGCCTCAATTGTAAAAACATCGTTTTTAAAAGGTGTTTTTTGCACTAAAAAAATGAGAAAAACGTCCGAAAATTTATTAAACATGAGGTTTCTTGTTCAAAATATAGATGAAAAACCCTTAAAATCCTAGAAAAAATGGTGCCTGTTCCGAAAAAAGAAAGAAACGCCCAAAAATCATCTGAAAGTGAGGTTTCGCAGCCAAAAAATTTATAATAACTCCATAAAACCTTTCAAAAAAGGGTCTAGGGACGCTGAAAGTTCTGAAAAATCGTGTTCCCTGGTAAAAATTGAGAGAAACGCTCTAAAATACTCGTATATTTTATGTAAATTAGATGTAAGAGAAAGAAGTAAGTTTAAGGTAAAAATGTGGGATAAGAACCCAGATGGAACGTATTCATTATGGCAGGCTTCCATAGCGCAGTTGGTAGAGGAAACGCCATGGCCGTACGTTCGAAAAATGAGCTTTCTTGGCCAAAAAACTTACGGCAACTGCCTTCATTCAAAAAGGCTATTGTGGCAAAATAATCACGCTTTAAAATTAAAAAGCTAAGTTTGTAAGAACTCTCACTCCTCAGTGTGATGGGGTAAACAAATGCTTTTTTCATTTATTAAGGGTTATTGTGAGGGAGAGAGAATGAAAAAAACGGATATTCCACGACCGGTTTCGGCGTAATACGCCTCTTCACAATAACCTTTGATAAATGCTTTTTTGATACTTCCCTGACTGGAGGGGGCCCATTTGGGGGCTTTTGCCATGTTACCATCCAGCAGCTTGCTCTTACTAATTTCAGCCAATGAAACTTCTGTCTGAATTAGGCGCCAAAATAGCCTGAAGTTGGGATTTTAAAATGACAATTATTTAAAAAATAACTATAATTTAACGCTTATTAACAAAAAGTACAAAAATAAATTCGATCGTTGTCAGAAAAATAGGAAGTCTTTATTATCGTCGGTATCCGCCAGCGGAATGTCCGAAATCTGCTTGAGTGTAGTCGTTGTGTGGTGCGGGGTATTGGTATCCTGAGTTTCCTTGTCCGTTTCCGGCGCCGCCATAGCCTCCGTGATTCGGCTCTGGGTAATGGGCTTCTCCTTCGTATTTGACGTCCGCGTGGAAACCGGTCTTCCAGTCGGCGTGATAGGTGACGATCTGTACCCTACCGTCGGGTAGGGCTACTCGGTATTGACCCTTCACGTTGTGACCGTCGCTCGACTCCTGCTGCCCAAAATCAGTCCCGTGATGGTGGTCCTTGACCGAATATCCAAACTCGTACGGCTTCGCCTGCAAAAATATACATCTTTAGTCTACTTTCTACAAGGAATCTGACATTTTTAAATTGAAAATACATGTAGCTTTTGACCTTATCATCGTAAAAAAATCAACCTTAAGTTAAAAGTCGTTGAAGTTTATTGATATAATTCAATTGCCCGCTGGAAACAAGTTGCATGTAGCAAAAGGCAACTTAAAAGGAAGTGAATTTTGTTCAAAAAGCAATTAAAAAGGAAGCTGGTAAACAAAAAACGTTTTTCCACCAAAACAAACCACGATTCGCCCCATTATTTGCGAATTTTAGGCTATCTAGCGGATTGAAAATTAACTATTTGAAGATTGGAATTGATCTATCAAAGACCGATTTTCCAAAAATCGACATTCATAGTTTTTTCAGCAATTCAATTGAATTGAACATGAAAAAAAAATTTTTTTGTCGGCTAAAATCTACAAAATTCAAAACCCTATGGCTGAGTTTCATTTTGTACACCTAATAAATAAAAATTGTAGGGAATTTAATTCTCTATAAAGTACTTAATTATTTTTTTCTAGGATGCACCATTTTCGGAAAATAATTTTTTTTTTAAATAAATTTATCTTGAAAACAGTGCGTCCTAGAGAAAAAAAGAATAGAATAAAAATTAAAGAAAATTAAATTTCCAACAGATTTTATTTAGTGTATTTTTTCAATATCTGTAACGGTTTACGATTTACAAGCCTTTAAAAATTAACCTTCTTAAAGGTTATACTTCAATAACCTTCTTACACGGAGAAGGTCAACTTTTGATGGACTTTAACGCCTAAAATGTTTAAAATTTTGAAAAAATGAAGTACTAGGTGTACAAAATGAAACTCGGCTAAAATCTACAAAATTCAAATTTACCCTGTGGCCGAGTTTCATTTTGTACACCTAATAAATAAAAATTGTAGGAAATTTAATTCTCTATAAATTTTTACTTTATTATTTTTTTCTAGGATGCACCATTTTCGGAAAATAATTTTTTTAAAAATAAATTTATCTTGAAAACAGTGCGTCCTAGAGAAAAAATTAATAGAATAAAAATTAAAGAGAATTAAATTTCCAACAGATTTTATTTAGTGCATTTTTTCAATATCTGTAACGGTTTACGATTTACAAGCCTTTAAAAATTAACCTTCTTAATGGTTATACTTCAATAACCTTCTTACACGGAGAAGGTCAACTTTTGATGGACTTTAACGCCTAAAATGTTTAAAATTTTGAAAAAATGAACTACTAGGTGTACAAAATGAAACTCGGCTAAAATCTACAAAATTCAAATTTACCCTGTGGCTGAGTTTCATTTTGTACACCTAATATTGATGATAAGATTTAAAAAAATTGTTTTCGAAAATAATTTTATGTAAGTCAATTAAAAGTGTTTATAGTTGCAAGGGATTAGAATTCCGGACATGCGAGAAACAGGTTTCAATTTGTCGTCATAATCAGGAATTCAGTTTTCGCCGGTGGGCGTAAATTAAAGCCGACAGTCAAATACACAACATCAACAAAACGGGAATTAAGGAGTTTTGAGGACGTAACATGTCTTCGCCCAATTTGTATGCCGCTTCAAGTGGAGGCCCTCCATTCGACTATGTTTATTTAACGTCTTCGAAATATTTAGGGAAACTTGCGACAAACAAGGCGCTTTTAAGTAGAGAGTTAAGCAGTCTTACATTAGTATGCCACCGGGTAAAAACTCATGGGTTTCTCCCCTATTTTTGTTTCGACTTGAAGTCGACTTTTTTTTAAATTCGCTTGCTTTCGAAAAAAAAGTCTAATTTCCTTGTTTTATTTTTATATCGAAAAAATTGCTTTCAGACATGTTAAATTCTCCGGAAAACGACCTTAATCCTATCATCATTCAAGAGGGAAGGGATAAAAAAAAAGAGGGTTTAAGGAAGAAATAAAATTATTAAAGGAGAAATACTTTGATGAAAAAGTTTCCCGTCTTCTAAAATTGTTAACTGCGCCCCCGTGATTTCGTATGTCGTGCATGACTGAACAGAATCCCTAAGCACCGCGTATGTCACAACTCTTCCTCTGATATACAGAAAAGACGCTTCTTTCAAGTCGTAACTGGAGCTCTCGAAATTACGCGGTTAACTACGTTGCATCACGTCGACGCCGACATCTGAGAAAACCATTTTTCATCATGAAGAAACCCTATATTAGAACGATATCAAAGTAAGACTATTGTACTTTAATTTAGGATTCGACGTTTCATAAGATAATTGTTGGGAGTTCGGGAATCTTGCACAAATTGCATCTACGCAATAGTATCTTCTTTCATAAGGATGTTCCTAAGAGGATAAGATACTTTCAACCCATTTCCCTAGCTTTCCTCTTCTATTGATCAAGAAAGTCTTTTCTTTTGAATCCTAAAATATTGCAGAATAAGGTTCGATTGGTAGTCAGATTCATCGCCACAAACGTGGCAGTTACCGCTGCTGTCATCACTTATGCGGTCATCGCCACAGCTCATCTTTTAAGAAGCAGCAGGATTATAATCGGACTGATATTTTCTCTATTTGCTGTGGCAAAAACAATCCGTGTAAAAACACGGATAACACAAGCCGTCGATGTCAGAAGTGGGATTGGACTAAAAGCGGTCGATATCAGAAGTGGGATAGAAAGAAGAATCTTTGATATCAGATGTGGGATAGTTGGACAAGCAGTCGATATCAGAAGTGGGATTGGACTAAAAGCTGTTGATATCAGACGCGCTTGTATAGCTGATTAAATTGGTGTTTTTACACCAGAAAATCAACGAAACATACCAGAAATCCGGTAAAAAGATGTTTAGCACCGTGAAAGCTGATTAAATTGGTGTTTTTACACCAGAAAATCAACAAAACAGACCAGAAATCCGGTAAAAAGATGTTTAGCACCGTGAAAGCTGATTAAATTGGTGTTTTTACACCAGAAAATCAACAAAACAGACCAGAAATCCTGTAAAAAGATGTTTAGCGCCTTGACAGCTGTTTAAATTGGTGTTTTTACACCAGATTATAAACGAAACGGTCCAGAAATCCGGTAAAAAGATGTTTAGCACCGTGAAAGCAGATTAAATTGGTGTTTTTACACCAGAAAATCAACAAAACAGACCAGAAATCCAGTAATAAGATGTTTAGCGCCTTGACAGCTGTTTAAATTGGTGTTTTTACACCAGATTATAAACGAAACGGTCCAGAAATCCGGTAAAAAATGTTTAGCACCGTGAAAGCTGATTAAATTGGTGTTTTTACACCAGAAAATCAACAAAACAGACCAGAAATCCAGTAAAAAGATGTTAATCACCGTGAAAGCTGATTAAATTGGTGTTTTTACACCAGAAAATCAACGAAACAGACCAGAAATCCAGTAAAAAGATGTTTAGCTCCTTGACAGCTGATTAAATTGGTGTTTTTACACCAGATTATAAACGAAACGGTCCAGAAATCCGGTAAAAAAATGTTTAGCGCATTGCCACACTCGGACTGCCACTGCCACTTCCTCTGTCTTAGGACTGTTGCAAATATGGAACTTTTTCTATGGATGCGGCAATAACTGCGGTAGTGTCTGCTGACAAAAACTGTTTCAATTTTTTATTTATAAACAAAAGAGATGGTTTTTCTTCTAAGAACGAGCACGATAGCAATCGGACTGATATTTCCACAGTCTCATTAACTGTCGTATTTACAGTCATTGCCACTTTTATAGTTACTGCCACCACCTATGGTACTGCCACTTCCACAGCCTTAAGACTGTGGCAAACATAGCATATGGTTTGTCTATGGCAGTTTCTGCTGACAAAAACTGTTTCAATTTTTATTTATAAAAAAAATATGGTTTTAGCCTTCTGAGAACGAGCAGGATTATAATCGGACTGATATTTCCAGTCTCATTAACTGTCGCATTTACAGTCATTGCCACTTTTACTGCTACAGCCACTGTCACTGCCACTTCCACAGCTTAAGACTGTGGCAAACAGCAAATTGACTGTGGCTGTCTCTGCTAACAAAAAAAAATTGGAATTTTTATTTGTTGAAAAAAATGAGCCTTTTAGGAAAAAATGAAGAAAAAAAAAGTCGAATCGTCATTATTAATTGAGAACAATTTTACGGGGAGAAATCCAACTGTAAGTACCCGCTGAGGAATCTACGAAATGAAAAAAACGGTTAAATAATTTAAAAGATGCAAATTGCTCGGAAACAGTTTTGACCTGAGTGGTTTCTTTGATATTACGTGGAAGTGAGTTGAAGAAGTTAGGAAACCCACGTGTTTTGATTAAAAATTGAGAGTGTGACGGACTCTACTATTCTTCTGGGCGTGCGGGAGATACCAATTGGTTGTGGTTTCGTCCACCCCTAAATAATTTATTTCGTGTCATCCCCTTTGTTTTCCAAAACTTAATTGCACTAAACTACATTGTGCAATAAAATCATTTGTGGAGAAAGAAGTTTTCTCCCCGCTTAACGCTTTTTTGTTCCGGAACATTATTAAAGCGGAAATATGTGCGGTAGCGGACTAGACGAAAGTGAAAAGGACCATTTGGACTCTATGGCTAATCAAAGAGCCATCTAAAACATAAAACGTCAAGTAATTACAACTTTTACGTATGAATTCCCCTCCTCAAAATTACCCGTCCGATTAATTTATTTAACAACAGGGGAAAGTATTAACTTTAATCATTTAGAATTAACGAAAAACAATGTTTTTCAGATTCACTTTCTAGAGAAAGGTGAAAAAAATTGAACAAAAAATTTTTTTTGAACCAAAATTAAGTTTACATTAAACTTCAAAGCGTTCATTATGATTTTGCACTTTATAAACATTCATTAAACTCAAGTTTAATTGCTGTGAGGAGAAAAGGGAGGAATCTCTCCCTTCTGGGACCACTTTGATACTAGTTGAATGGGACAGCTCCCTTAACGAAATGAGACAAAAATTCGAAATTAACGATTTTTTAAAAAATATTAAACATTGCAACAAAAAATTTATTAGATAAAAGATTATGTAATTAAAAAATAACCGCAGGAGGAAGTTGTTTAAAGTGTAAAAAAAAAATTAAAAAAACCCTAGTGTCCCAATTACGCTAGTCCTGTCATCACGGAAACAATTTTCAATTATCTCTTTTACTCAAAAATTTAAAACCAGTTTTAATTAATACATAACTTGTGAAAAATAACGAAGTACTTCCTATTCGTTTTATGATTTATAAAAAAGTAAGAATGAATAGCACCGGAAATGAAGATCGTCACGACGGTCCTTTGTGAAGAAATTGCAAGTCTTTCTATTTAAAAAGGATGACAGGTGACGGTGCTTACCTCGTGGTGATCGTCGTGTCCGTCGTAGCCGCCACCGCCGCTGTAGTCGCTGCCACCTGAATATCCGCCGCCTCCTGAGTATCCGCCTCCTGAATAACCTCCGAAATCTCCACCGGAAGGAGGGCCGTATCCTGCGTTTATCGGACCCGCGAAATCAGCCGTCGCCGTCGCCGCTATCATTCCAAATACTATAAACTGAAATAAAATTTATAATTGCTATATTTTAGTAGGAGTGGTTAAGCGGTCTAGCAAAATTGATGTCTTGGGTTCGAATCCTAGCTAACGGTTTTTTTCTTTTTTAAAGCAAACCTAGAATTAAAGAAGTACTTGTTTTACTCTCATTTGTCGGGTTTTTTGGGAAGGGTCTTCCAGACCCCATATTTTTTTTCTTCAACGAAAGCCACGGTCTAGAAGACCCTCGGCAAAAAATCCACACAAGGGTATTACGATTATTTCTTTTTGAGAAAGATCAAGTCAAGATCGAAAATCATAAAAATCCTTTTTGGATCTTCAAAAAAAGATGAATCACGAATTCAAAACCTCTCGGAAGTTATAAAGATAATCCGATATTGGATGCTGCGAAATCGATTTTCGGCATTAAAAGGCGATCGGACGTTCAGTTTATATCGAGAAAACATTGCATAACGTAAAATAATTTCATCCTTCCCTGAAATAGAGAAGAAATCGATTTCCAACTGAGAATTATCGAAAATATTACGGTTCTCCCGTCAACAGCCTACAAATCTTGAAGTTATGAAAGCGAAAACTATTTAAGTCACATGTTCCGGATAGCGAAGGAAGCAACTTGTTGTAGGGAAAGTATATTCTGGCTTTCGTATTTGCATTCATATAATTCATTTGAAATTTTTTTAAAGACTTCAACTTTTTGACCTGATTATAATTTACGTTAATTGAGAAATAATACAAAATTATCACCTATTGACTTGGCATTTAGTTCCAATCACATTATACATATTATATTGATCTAGGAAAATTTACATATGGACGCCACACTAGTTTAATTAGGTTTGAATTACTAGGTGGATCGTACTAATTATATGCATGCGACGCAGTTCACCGGAAACTCTAAGTTTTCACGCCCTCGCCGATAGTAAATCTAAAGTCGTGTGAAAATAAAATAGTTTTTGAAGTATTGATAGCCAGGCGTTAATCCCTAATCAATCGAGCTGTCTCCAAATTTTGATGAGAAAAGCGCTGCAAACTTTAGGCAGACGGATCTCCGCCATTTTTGCAAAATTGCAAAAAAAGGTGTCTACACTTTGAAAGAAGATTCGGTAAAAATTTGATGAAAACTGGATGTAAAATCCAGCGGACGGCCGGCTGGCATCACAGACACCCTCATGATCTGTAATGATCACAGTTTCCTCTACGGTGAAAGATCCTTTTCCAAAGAGCGCGTCTTGGAGGGTAACACAATTATTTTTCTTTGAGGAATTCAAAAGGCAGAATATCCAATTTATTGAAAAGGTGAAGAAATAGCAGCAGCTACTGCTGGAAAAACCGGGAGGCACCACAGACAATCAAATCACTAAACAATTTTGACACCTCCCAATCACTGGAGAGTATTACAGTTATCTTTGAGGAAGGTAAAATTGTAAATAATTTTTTTCCCTTTAAACAAGATCCAGGCTCCAGACTGCTCTATTATTGATTTTAAGACCCCCTGGATTATTTATTGAAATTTTAATAGGATTTTAGTTTGTTGCCTCCCCGTTTGAAAAAAAACCAGGCAATGTCCTCACCCCCTTAGGACAAAATAGGGGGATTATATAGATTTTAACCATTTTGTTTTCCGTGGAATTTTATAAAAAAAAAGTTTTTTTTTTTTTTTGCGTTAGAGAATTCACTGGATAGATGTAGTAAAAAAAAAATGCACTGATATTTACCTTAATGTGTGCCATGTCCGAAACGTAAAGAATTCTGCGTAAAGGGAGGGCAGGTCGTGAGCTCTATATACTCCGAAGGGGGTAGGGGATTTCTGACCGCGCGAAAAAAAGGAGGGGCGGCTCCGTCTACCTCCTCCAAAATCTTCTGTAAAAAAAATTAATTTCCGCTACTATGTTTTTTTTAAAGATCGCAATCTGGAAAACAAGTTCATCCCCTCTTCGAGTCCAGCATTTTTTCGTTAATTTTAACATTTTACTTTTTTTTTAAATCGTTTAATAGGCTACTAACAACATTCCTTTAAATCTTATAACTGGGACAACTTAAATAAAAAACAGCTCCTTGTCTGGAGCTGGCCCCGACGGGAACTTCCTTAAAGAGAGTAATAATATAGGAGGGGGAAGTATAAGGGAGGGGAAAAACGGAGGGGGAAGTATAAGGGAAGGGAGGTGTATAGGAGGGGGAAGTATAACGGAGGAGGAATTTTTTTCTCAAAAAATTTTCCAAGTTTTTTTAATTTTATTTATTTATTTTTTTATTTATTTTTTTTTTTTTTCAAATTTGCGGGTTTAATTTTCGAAAATTTTTCTAACTTTTCTTTTTTATTTTTATTTTTATTTTTTATTTTTTTTTTTTTTTTTTTTGTTAAAATAGTTAATAGGTTTTCTTTTATAAATTTGAGCTTTTTTTTTCCAAAATTTTTGTATCAAGGTAGAAAGAATGTGATTTTTGCCCAAAAGAGTCCCCTCTCGTAGGGCGTGGAAGTATGAAATTTTTCCCTACAAAAATGACAATTAATGTTAAAAATTTATAATATTTTCACCAAACATTATTAAAAAATATAAGGAGCAATTGGTGAAAATCGGACCAACAGTTTGGTTGCAGTGAATTTTTTTAAAATTTCAAACAGACATATCTCCGCCATTTTTTCGAAATTCAAAAATCTCCCCCTTTCTTTTCTTGTTCACCAAATAAAGAAAATTTGGTGAAAATCTGGTGAAAATCGGTGGAAAACTGTGGCCGCAAAGTGTTCCGGAAAACCATGCTACGGCCGGACGTCCGCAAAGGTCGCCTGTGGTACCACTTTTCAACCAATTTTTACAGAATCTAAGTTGCGTAATTGCCTTGAAAATGTCAAAATCTTTTTTATAAATTCGCATAAATTGTGGAAATCTTTCTATCTTCAACAAATTTTTACGATAATTTTTTTTCTAAATTAATTCCTCCATATTTTTGCGAAGAAAATGATAAAGGAATGCATTTTAAAGTACCTACTAGTATGAAGAGCTTTCAATGAAAACTTCCTTAAAAGAAAGGAACAACTTCTATACTTCTTCATCCGTTATACTTCCCCCTCCGTTATACTTCCCCTCCATTATACTTCCCCCCATAGTACTTCCCCTCTTTAATACTTCCCCCCATAGTACTTCCCCTCTTTAATACTTCCCCTTCTATATTTTTACTTCTTTTTAAGGAAGTTTTCGTAGAAAGCTCTTCAAAAAGTACTTTTAAAGCGCAACGAGGGCCGCAAAGTTCTTGTCAAGTCAATCTCTCTAATCTACGGCTTTACCTTCGAATAATTGAACAAAAATCAACATTTGTGGTTAGGGAAGATAAATTAGTGAGGGACACGTTGAACGGGGACCTCAAATGGGTCTATTGTAAGCCCGGCGATAGTGAGTTAGTGTTCCTTGTCCTGACCAAAGCTTTTGATTAATTAGCCTCCATAGTCTAGACAGCATTCTAACGTAACGCAAGTCACTAAACGCCTACAAACTATTTGGAAAAAAACAATTCGTTGTTCCAGATGGTTTAAGTGAAAATTTTAGGATAGGAACGATCGGCTTATACCGCGTGTCTTGATAATCTGCCGGGCGGATAGAGCGTGAAGTGTTCGTTAGCCGCCCGTGACCGGCGAGTCTATATTGTAGAGATCCACAAAAATAATGTAATTAAAGAGAATGTTAAACACTCTTCCTAGGAGGCCGCTCTCACCTCGCACATCCTTTCTTGCCAAATTGCAAAACTATCCTCAACCGTTCTTTTCTCTAATTTATTTTTCTTTTGCAGTTTGAAACTCCTGGAGCGTGAGCAGAAGGATTTGGATGTCACATTTGAAGTAGTTTGTCCGTTCTGAAGTCATCTGACGTCAAACTTGACGTTCAGATCCTTCTGCGCATGCTCCAGGAGTTTCAAATCAGTTTCAAACTGCGGTTGGAACAAAGCTAATATTATACTTCCCTGAAGACCTTTTATTTTTGAAAGGCTTCTTTTTTGGATTCTCACCCTGAATACACATTACGTACAACAACGTAATCCCAGTTAACAATGAGCAACTTTGGCATTAAGAACTGTGTGAAACCTGCTCTATTTTCAATCCAGAAAAATTCAAAATTGATCTTTCGGCGGATGAAAAAATGGAAAGGGAGTTTTTTGATACTTTAATGTGAAGACCATTAAGTTAATAGCTCACAAAAACCTTTCAAACCTAAAAGTGTTCTCTTTGTAAAAACGTTGGGCGTATTACAGGCTTGATAACTTACGCAATTTTAAGCAGAAATGATGCTTTCAATTCAATCAATGATGATTTTATTTTAAATGTTGGTAAACTTGGCATTTCAATACTAAAATTAGGTGCTATGGAATGATAAACCATCCAGGTGTTTGTTCCAACCCTTTAGCAGTTATAATTTTTTAAATGCTAAGGAAACACATTTACCCCCCTCCCCCCTCCCCCAATCATACTTTTCAAGATTACTGTATTACTCTCCTTTTCCGAAGCAGGTGAAAAACTTCAAAAAGACGCCTATAAATGCCGCCAGGGCCAATTTTTTGAGTCGCCTTTTTTCGCTGTTTTACGACTCTTCGAACTCGACGGTTGGTCATAAAAAATTTAATATATGATGAATAGCTTTGTTCCAACCGCAGATTGAAACTGGAGCATGCGCAGAAAGATTTGGACGTCAACTTTGACGTCAAATCTGAAGTCTTCTGACGTCTTTGACGTGCAAATCCTTCTACGCGTGCTCCAGGAGTTTCATACTGCAGTTGAAACAAAGCTTTAATGAGTAGAAATTTGCATAAAAAAAATAAACGCCGGAGAAACGGGGTTATCAATAGCATCATACGTGCATAACACTTTCGTTGCTCTTCAGTTTCTCCAGTTTTGCCGGATGAAACGTAAATTATCATAAAAATGCATAATCTGTTTTTTAAATTAATAAGAGCATGCCCTATTTACTGTATAATATATTCAAAAGAACACATTTTTCAGTACTTTTACAAGTAGGTACTCTGATTAATTGTGTGGACGTTTAAAAATTCATAGAATGTCACCGAGTCTAGTTGGAGCTCGTAAATATGAGTCGGATGAGTTGCAACAAAGAACCTTGCACTCATGACCTATTTTGTATTCTATGAAAGAACCATATTTTCATCTTTAGCCGCCAAATATTTTCTCTTTTTTTCACGAAATGTGACGAAACGTAGGACCTAAGTAGGCAAAAAAGAGAATATTTTTTGACTTCTTTTTTTTAACAATACAGAGCACGTAAGTCACAGAATATACAGAGTTGATAAAATGATAGATGTGTCTAATAAGCGTAGAGGGAACCGTGACTTCGGTTACATCGCCATTTCTTGACGTTTTGTTAACACATGCGGATGCATAAAAAATCAACGTTTTCTCATTATACAATTTTTTTTTCATCTATGAATATTCTTTAATCAACAGGGCAATTACGTTCACATTAATCTGGAGGTAAAAGTTTTCTTCAAAAGGGAAAAAAACGATGTCGCGCTTCTTAAAGCGCGAAAAATATGCCCGTATCTTCTTTTTTTGGCCAATTCCCATTGATTAAATATAAAAATGAGAAATGCTTTTCTCTCAAGGTCACAGTCCGTTACTTCCTGGATATTTCGGATGGACGTTTAGCGAAAAAGCGTAAGTCATTTTCGCACGGTAACTTACGGCAAATCTCTGCGGACATGATTCAGCCCTTCCGCATACAATAAACACCCTTTTTAGGCGTTTTGCTATTCTTTTAAGCCAATAAACACCCTTATTTGGCGTTTTTTGCCCAGAAACAGTCTTTTTTTGGGCGTTTTTCTTGTCTTTTCTGTATAGAAAAAACCTTAATAGGCGTTTTCCTAGTCCTTTCTGCCTACAAACACTCTTTCTCTCTATCTCTTTTTGCCCAGAAATTACTTTTTTGGAAGTTTTTCTCTGTATTTTGTTGAATAAACACCCCCCCCCCTCCTCCTCCACAGGGTAATTGGGCGTTTCATCTGTGCTTTAACTTTTGGGTGTTTTTTTAAGTCACATTTCAAGAAACACCCATTTGGGCGTTTTCGAAGTTCTTTTTGGCCTCTAACATTTTTTTTTTTTTTACGTTTTTACCATTTTTGTGTTCAAGAAACACCCATTTTAGGCGTTTTCGTAGTTCTTTTTTGCCCACTAACATTTTTTTTACGTTTTTACCATTTTTTGTTCAAGAAACACCCATTTTAGGCGTTTTCGTAGTTCTTTAAGCCCACTAACATTTTTTTTTAAACGTTTTTACTATTTTTTTGTTCAAGAAACACCCATTTAGGCGTTCTCGTAGGTCTTTTTGCCCTCTAACATTTTTTTTTTTTTACGTTTTTACCATTTTTTTGTTCAAGAAACACCCATTTTAGGCGTTTTCGTAATTCTTTTTGCCCACTAATATTTTTTTTTTTGACGTTTTTACCATTTTTTGTTCAAGAAACACCCATTTTAGGCGTTTTCGTAGTACTTTTTGCCCACTAACATTTTTTTAACGTTTTTACCATTTTTTGTTCAAGAAACACCCATTTTAGGCGTTTTCGTAGTTCTATTAGCCCACTAACATTTTAACTTCCTTAAAGAAGTTATTGCGATACCCCCGACGTCGGGTTTTTGGGAAGGGTCTTTTTTTTTTGACGTTTTTACCATTTTTTTTTGTTCAAGAAACACCCATTTTAGGCGTTTTCGTAGGTCTTTTTGCCCACTAACATTTTTTTTTTTACGTATTTACCATTTTTTTGTTCAAGAAACACCCATTGTAGGCGTTTTCGTAGTTCTTTTTGCCCACTAACATTTTTTTTAAAGGTTTTTACCATTTTTTTGTTCAAGAAACACCTATTCTAGGCGTTTTCGTAGTTCTTTTTGCCCACTAACATTTTTTTTTAGGTTTTTACCATTTTTTTTGTTCAAAAAACACCCTTTTAGGTAGATTTCTTTTCTTCAAAAATCTACCTATTGTAATGTACCAAGTAGTCGCAGATTCAAAAAATTTTCTATACGTTTTTCGTTTCATACCTCCTGGACCCCAAAACCATCCTCAGTTGAAAAGTTTATATATATATATATACTCGTATATTAGCACGATAACTGGAGCAATTTTAATGTGAGGGTGACGATATCCGGTATTTAGAGCTTTTATCTCAATAGCTCGGACGAGTTCGTTAATGGCTGAAATCGGACCAGCGATTCACCTACTTTACTTAGGGCTTAAAAGACAAAATTGGCATTTTCTATTGAAATCCTAGTCCTTTTGCAAAAAAAAACTTTAAGACCTCTGCGAGGGCGTGTAAAAAATTAATTAAAGCAGGTTTGGACGAGCCAGGCGCAAAATATTGAACTAGCTAAACTTTAAAAAAAATTTGAATTTATACCGGGAAATTATTAAATATTTTATTAATAAAATTATCAGATGTTTTTCTAGGGGCTCAGTGGCGCAATTTTTCTTATATCATCATTTTATAACATAATTATATATTTTGTGTTTATACATATTAATTTTAATCATGAAAAGAAATCTACCTTTTAGTCCCTGCTACCGCAGGGTCATTATTTTTTTGGCGTTTTCCGAAGTCTTCTATCAAAAAAACACGCGTCTTAAGAGATTTTCAGAATAACTTTGAGGAAGTCAAAAATAAATAATTATTTTTTTAAATACAATGAGGAGTAGACAATAGAATTTAATAATGCGTTAGTTACATTATCTTGTGCACCGTATAGAAAGGAAAAGGCGATCGGAAAGATTTCATAACGGTTTTTTAAAGCTACGAAGCCTCGAGTTGTCTCGGCGATAGGAGAGGTCGACTCCGACGTAACAATCGCTCCTTTTTTCACAAGGAAGGTGCATCCCGTTCGAGTGTGGGCGAACTTTTCAATGGGAGGGTATCTTTTTTAATTAAAGTCCGGCCTAATTACCAAACGATTGCTTCAAATCGGTAAAGGATGAACTTGCCGCTAATTGCAACAAAAGAAGAACTGGTTCATGTGATCCAAAAGGCGAAACGAAAACAATGAACGTTACTTAAACGTATGCTGTAATATTTAAGAACTTATTATATGCACTATTTTTTTGCGAGTTTTTTTATTTTTATTTTGAGGATGCTGCTTAATGTTTTTGTAAAGAAAAAAGTAAGTACTTGTTTGAAGAGCTTCCATCGAAAATTTCCTTAAAGAGAAGTAACGATATAGGAGGGGAAAGTATAACGGAGGGGACGTACAACGTAGGGGGAAGTATAACAGAGGGGAATTATAAGTCGGAGGAAGTATAAGTCAGGGGAAGTATAAAAGGGGGAAGTATAACGAAGGGGGAAGTATAAGGGACCGAAAGTATAAGTCAGGGGAAGTATAAAAGGGTGAAGTATAACGAAGGGGGAAGTATAACGAAGGGAGGGAAAGTATAAAGGACCGAAAGTATAACGAAGGGAGGGAAAGTATAAAGGAGGGGGAAGTATAAGTGACGGAAAGTAGTAAAAGTGACGGAAAGTATAACGAAGGGAGGGAAAGTATAATGGAGGGGGAAGTACAAGTGACGGAAAGTATAAAGGAGGGGGAAGTATAAGGGAGGGGAAGTATAAGGAAGAGGAAGTATAAGGGAGGCTGTTTGAAATTTTAAAAAATTCTCTGCTGCTGAACCGTTCGCGTTCGTCCGATTTTCACCGATTATCACCAATCACCCCTCATATTATTTAAGAATTTTTGGTGTAAAAAGAATATCATTTTTTTTTACATTAATTATCATTAAAGTAGGGAGAAATTTCATACTTCCACCCGTTACGAGAGGGACCTCCCTTGGGCAAAAATCCCATTATTTCTACTCAATACTTACCGAAATTTTCGGAAAAAAAAAAACTTGGAAAATTTTTTGAAAAAAAAAAAAAGTTTTCCCTCCGTTATATTTCCCCCTTCTTTATACTTCTCCTCCTTTACACTTCCCCCTCCCTTATACTTCCTCCCCTTACCTCCCCATCCTTAATACTTTCCCCTCCCTTATACTTCTCATCCCTTATACATCCCCCTCCTTTATACTTTCCCCACCGTCATACTTCCCCTACTTTATACTCCCCCCTCCGTTATACATCCCCTGCTTTATACTCCCTCTCCGTTATACATCCACTACTTTATACTACCCCATCCGTTATACTTCCCCTATTTTATACTCCCCCCTCCGTTATAGATACCCTACTTTACCGTTATACTTCCCCTACTTTATACTCCCCCATCCGTCATACTTCCCCTATTTTATACTCCCCCCTCCGTTATAGATACCCTACTTTACCGTTATACTTCCCCTACTTTATACTCCCCCTCCGTTATACTTCCCCAATTTTGAACCCCCCCTCCTTTATACTTCCTCCTCCTTTTAAATTCCCCCTCCGTTATACTTCCCCCTCCGTTATACATCCCCCTCCTATATTTTTACTTTACTTTAAGGAATTTTTCGTTGGAAGATCTTCAAACTAGTACTTTTAAGTTTTTTAATTGCGATAGGTACTTTTAGGAAGTTCTCGTCGAGTCCTACTACAAACTAGTACATTTATGGTACCTACCAATTGTTGATTTTCGAGGTTTCTTTCAAAAGATAAAAGTGTCCATCTTCAATTTACTCTCTAATGTGTACCTACTAAACTGCTCTTTGTGATCCTTTCAGTGACGTAATTCGGGCATGTGGGCCATTACACTCTAATGCGTAGCCTTACATACGATATCGACTTCCTAGTTCAGCGTTTGGTGCTTAGCCTAAAGGATGGAAATAACCCGATCGCTAATGAACCATAAACATCACCTTTGGGGGAACTTTCAAAAGCACTCGGAAGTTCGACTATTGCCCTGGACAAAACAAAAATTCCTTTCTTACAAAAGGTCCTCTTCGATTGCATAAAAAATTGCAGAGATCTAATATAAAAGGGCTTTCATATCGCATTACAGGAGTGACAGGAAGGTCGAGTGAGCACTTGAGAGAAAAAAAAAAAAAAAAGAGAAAAATGCTCGTCTACAATCTCCTGTTAGGCAATACTATGTCCAACTTGTATCGAGCCATTGTGTTACTTCAATTTTTTTTTCAAAACCCATTGATGTTAAGTACCTCCGTAAAATTGAGGTCATAAAATTAAAGGTTTAAATAATTTTTTTAGACACAAAAATGAAAGTAAAAAAAATTTTGTTCTCATATGACGCATTTTAATTTTTAATATCGACTTCCACCATTTGGGATGTTTGTTTATCATATTCTCGGCAAATCCGATGTTCAAAAGCGCATAAATATTTAAAGACGACGGGATCACGTCTACTTTTTAATAATTCCCCTTCTGTTCTTTTCCCACTACTTACTACTCACGGTTTACTTTAGAACATAAATCTTTTCAACATTCAAACAGCGTTTTCTGTCTTTTTTTTTCCGTTCCCCTCGGTGGCGTACCGAATGATTTTTCCATAAACTCAACTGTCTTTGGCGAGTCCAAAAAGGAAAAATACAGGAAACGATGCCAGACTGAGGGAAAAATAACTTGAATAAATGAATGTTAAGTTTTTTTTTTCACAGCTATAACTTTCTCCTTAATCCTTTTTTTTTTCCTCAAAAATAATCGAAATCGTTCAATTATTTGTTTTCATGGAAAACGTCTAAAAAGGATGGTTTTTGGAAGAGAGACTGAGAAAAAGGCCTAAAAAGATGTTTTTTGGAAGAAAGGCCCGAAAAAAGGCAGAGAGACAGCCAAATGATCCGGTTAAAAGGGCAAAATACAAAGGTAAAAGCTTACAAGTTAATAAGTACTAGTCTGGAGCTGACCCCGCCGGGAACTTCCTTATAGAGAAATAACAATATAGGTGGACGAAGTATAAGGGAGGGGAAGTCTAACGGAGGGGACGTACAACGGAAAGGAAGTATAACAGAGGGGAAGTATAAGTCGGGGGAAGTATAAGACAGGGGAAGTATAAAAGGGGGAAGTATAAGGGACCGAAAGTATAAGTCAGGGGAAGTATAAAAGGGGATAAGTACAAGGGACCGAAAGTATAAGTCAGGGGAAGTATAAAAGGGGGAAGGATAAGGGACCGAAAGTATAAGTCAGGGGAAGTATAAAAGGGGGAAGTATAAGGGACCGAAAGTATAAGTCAGGGGAAGTATAAAGTGTTAAGGGCAAAATACAAAGGTAAAAGCTTACAAGTTATTAATTACTAGTCTGGAGCTGACCCCGCCGGGAACTTCCTTATAGAGAAATAACAATATAGGTGGACGAAGTATAAGGAGGGGATGTATAACGGAGGGGAAAGTACAAAGGAGGGGAAGTATGAAAGAGGGGAAGTATACAGTAGGGGAAGTATAACGGAGGGAGAAGTCTTTTTTTTTTTTTTTCAGAAAATTGTCTAATTTTTTTTCCCAAAAAATTGTCTAAAAAAATCGTATTTTTTCCAAAAAATTGTCTAATTTTTTGCCCCAAAAATGGTCTAATTTTTTCCCCCAAAAAATCGTCTATTTTTTTTTTAAGAAAATCGTATAATTTTTTTCTCCAAAAAATCGTATAGGTAATTTTTTTCTCCAAAAATCGTATAGGTAATTTTTTTCTCCAAAAAATCGTATAGTTTTTTTCTCCAAAAAATCGTATAATTTTTTTCTCCAAAAATCGTCTAATTTTTTGTTTCCCAAAAATCGTCTAATTTTTCCCCCAAAAATCGTCTAATTTTTTCCCCCCAAAAAATCGTCTAATTTTTCCCCCCCAAAAATCGTCTAATTCCCCCCCCCCAATCGTCAAAAATGTTTTTTCCTCCCAAAAAACGTCTATGTTTTTCCCCAAAAAACGTCTATGTTTTTTCCCCAAAAAACGTCTATGTTTTTTCCCCAAAAAACGTCTATGTTTTTTCCCCAAAAAACGTCTATTTTTTCCCCCAAAAAACGTCTATGTTTTTTCCCCCAAAAAATCTATTTTTTTTTTTTTTTTTTTCAAAAAATCGTATAATTTTTTCCCCAAAATCGTTTTTTTTCCCCAAAAAATCTTCTAATTTGTTTCTTCGTCCAATTTTTTCCCCAAAAAATCTTCTAATTTGTTTCCAAAAAATTCTCTAATTTTTTTTTCCAAAAAATTGTCGAATTATTTTCGAATATTTTTTTTCGAACAATTTTCCCAGTTTTTTATATTTTTTTTATTTATTATTTTTTTTAAAATTTTGTAAGTCTTCTTTTTTAAATTTGTCCTTTTTTTTCTTTTATAAATTTTCTAATTTTTTTTTTCGAAAATTTTTGTAAGTATCTAGGTAGAAATAATGGCATTTTTGCCCAAGGGAGGTCCCTCTCGTAGCGGGTGGAAGTATAACATTTCTACCTACTAGAATGATAATTAATGTAATTACACCAAAAATTCGTAAAAATATAAGGAGTAATTGGTAAAAATTTGGTGAAAATTAATTTGTGAGCTCACCGCCAAAATTGCCTAAAATCAACGTTTACGCAATTAACTCTAAATTCCTAAATATTGACCGAAATATAAATTACAAAAACACTTAAAGCGCAAGGTTGTCGAGTGAAAAATGAAAGGCGTAAAAAGAAAGTAATCACTACAGCGCTATCTATCGTAAAATGCATAAACTATTTTCTTTCAGACGTTTAAAAAACAGAAGCAACAGGTGTAGTAAATAGATCCAATCTATCGATTTTTTAAATAAATTATTTCAGTGATATCAATACTGTCAACTTTGGTTGTGGAAAATTGAAAATTAAAAAATAATCAAAAAAAGAGTCGTTTTTTTATATTTCATTTCCTCTTTGGCCTTTGATACAAAGGAGTGAAAAAAGAAGAAAAAAAAAAAAAAAGTCCGGGCCCTTATTGTTAAGGATAAATCGTGGAGAGAGAGAGAAAAAAAAGGAATTCTGAAGGTCGTTTCCAATCGCCATTCATGACTCCGTCTATTGTAAAAGTCGCTGAATCTATCTCTTGAAACTGTGCCATTTTCTTTTTTTTCTCATCCCATCTAAAACCCCCGACCACCAATCATATTATTTTTAGAATCTAACCCTCTCCAGTCTTTGTTCTCTTATTTAATTTAATCTAAAGGGTTGAAAAAAGTTTATATAAAAAAAATTCTTTTTATTAACCATTTTTAACAATAAAAAACAATGTTTTCACCTCACCAGATGATTTTGGCATATCGATTAAAAATAGAAAACATTTTAATGTGAAAACGTGCTTTTGATATTAGATTAAAGATAAAATGAGTTTGGAATAGAAAGAGAAATGAGGGAACACGTAGCCCAAACTCCTTAATGAAAGTCCCGTTACCGAAGTCCCTTAAATATTCCCTCCATTAGCAGTAATTCTTAAAAATGGGAACATTCAAATTTTGCATTTTCCAAATGGTCAAAAATGCATTTTTCAAAATAGACTATGTCATTATGACTTAACAGCACTGCGGGCTTGGCATTCTCATCACTTCACGGCTAAAACTTCAATGGTATAAAATAGTTCTGGAGAAATGGGGGGAAAAAGAGGTTTTTTGGGTTTCCTTACAACGGGATACAATCAGGCTGAGAGCACCAGAAGGTAGATGCCGCCATTAACCTTTGGGATCAAGTACTTTCTTACCTTCCCACTTTCATTTTATTGTTTTGAAGATTTTCGACAATACCAAAATCACGGTTTTATCTTAAATTGTGACTGATTTAAAATTTGGATGTCATCAACTGCCCGATCTGATTGTTGGGCGTCTTCCTCGGTTTTTCGCCATCACACAGCCCTTTATTATCGTCTTTTCGACGTTCCTTCGATAGAGAAACTCGATTTCTGATCTTTTTCTAGTAACTATCGGCCGATGAGCACCCATTTCAACGGATTTTTGAGCTTCTTTTTATGTTTATTGCCCATAAAACCTCTTTTTTCTCAGGTTTTTCGATTGGTCTTTTGCTAGAGAAAACCCTTTGTGATCGCATTGTCTGGTCAATCGGCCGAAATAACATTTTACTCCGCATTTTCGTCGTTTTGTTTAGAAAAACGCTATTTATTGTACAAAATGAAACTCAGCCACAGGGTAAATTTGAATTTTGTAGATTTTAGCCGAGTTTCATTTTGTACACCTAGTAGTTCATTTTTTCAAAATTTTAAACATTTTAGGCGTTAAAATCCATCAAAAGTTGACCTTCTCCGTGTAAGAAGGTTATTGAAGTATAACCTTTAAGAAGGTTAATTTTTAAAGGCTATTAAATCGTAAACCGTTACAGATATTGAAAAAATGCACTAAATAAAATCTGTTGGAAATTTAATTCTCTTTAATTTTTATTCTATTCATTTTTTCTCTAGGACGCACTGTTTTCAAGATAAATTTATTAGAAAAATTATTTTCCGCGAATGGTGCATCCTAGAAAAAATAATTAAGTACAAAATAGAGAATTAAATTTCCTACAATTTTTATTTATTAGATGTACAAAATGAAACTCAGCCACAGGGTAAATTTTAATTTTGTTGATATTAGCCGAGTTTCATTTTGTACACCTAATATATCATCAATTAGCTGAGAAACGTCAGATTTTTATGCATTTTTCCAAAGTTATTAGCAAAGAAAAGACTGCGGATTATGGCGCAGTTGGGATCTTTTGTGAGAAGTCCATAGGCCCCATTTCCTTCCTCAATACTTGAATTACCTACTTAGTTTTCTAAATATCTTAAAGTCGTATTACTTTGATTATAATCCCTCAAAGAAAAGGCTTAATGTTCATCCCACGGAATTGCCAATTACGTCGTAATCTTAATACGTATTGTGCTCCCTGCTGTATAGCTGTACTTGGTTATAAATAAGTATATTTCTCAAGAGTAAAATAAATAATGAAGCGAGGGGAAAAAGGGGATTTCGAAGAGCTTGGAAGAGACGTCAGTATAGGCAACTTGATATATAAAGATGCCCCGAGGGTTTGCTCCAATAAATGTAGATATTGATGACTCCACAGGTAGTATAAAAGGAAAAGAAATGGCAGGTCATTCATCTTTTCACCCCTCATCTTAACATAGAAGTAATTAGGTCGCTAAGTGCCTGTCAGATTTGAACATACAAATTAGAAAGTTCGGAATTTTTGAATGAAAATTTAAGTGGATTTAAGCTTGATGTAAACTAATCCACCGTCCTTTAAAATGGGGGAAAGGGTTTCGGACGGGGAGGAATTTCTTCAGAACTTCTAACTCATTGGACACTGGAACAAGTCGAACGAAATAATGCCGAGGGCCTCGAGCCTTCCTCTCCCCTCCTGCGGGCCCTTCTTCTCGTTCCTTCATACCCGGGGCTGTTGTTTGGTGGAAATAAGGAGTTATCGAAGCGAGAGGAGCCCTCTCTCTTATAGAGACCGAGCTTTGTACAGATTTCACGAAAAACGACCATCCCGACCCCAATTTCACCGTTAACTTCCTCGTCGATATAGAAAAAAAATTATCCAATAACTACAAAATTTTTTTGAAAAGCGCTCTATGGATCTTTTAGCATCATGCGAATAATGTAGTCACACTGCGGAGACTGATGATTGGCTGGAAGCCGATTCTCGGGCGTCTTCGTTGTTTTTCCAGCTCAAAAGCGCCCCTTTTCACCCAATTTTAAGCAGTTTTTCCCAGTTTTTCGACCGAGAAAAACCCCATTCACCTAACCTTCTGCTCAAAATCGCCCCTTTTGACCCAATTTTAAGCAGTTTTACCGAGTTTGTCGACCGAGAAAAACCCCATTCACCTAACCTTCAGCTCAAAAGCGCCCCTTTTCACCCAATTTTAAGCAGTTTTACCTAGTTTTTCGACCGAGAAAAACCCCTTTCACCTAACCTTCAGCTCAAAAGCGCCCCTTTTCACCCAATTTAAGCAGTTTTTCCTAGTTTTTCGACCGAGAAAACCCCTATCACCTAACCTTCAGCTCAAAAGCGCCCCTTTTCACCCAATTTTAAGCAGTTTTTCCCAGTTTTTCGACCGAGAAAAACCCTTTTCACCTAACCTTCAGCTCAAAAGCGCCCCTTTTCACCCAATTTTAAGCAGTTTTACCTAGTTATTCGACCGAGAAAAACCCCTTTCGCCTAACCTTCGGCTCAAAAGCGCCCCTTTTCACCCAATTTTAAGCAGTTTTTCCCAGTTTTTCGACCGAGAAAAACCCCTTTCACCTAACCCTACACAAGAATTGCGTTTTTCTGAGTCTACCCAGGCAGATTTTGGGGTAAAGATGGATAGTTTTGTTCCAACTGCAGTTTAAAACTTGTTTGAAACTTCTGGAGCATGCGTCGAAGGAATCGGACGACACATTTGACGTCTTTCAAATCGTTTTCCCGTCGAATCTACTAAAATGATAATTAATGGGAAAAAAATGAAAATTTTTGTACAGGAAAATTTGTAAAGAAAATGAGGAATAATTAATGAAAATTCGGTGAAAATCGACTTAGCGAATTTTTTTAAATTTTATACAAACATATCTGCGCCATTTTTTCGAAATTCAAAAATCGCCCTCGTTAGTTTCTTGTTCACCGACTCAATAAAATTTGGTGAAAATCGGTTGACAACTGTGGCAGTAAAGTGTCCCGGAAAAAAATGCTACGGCCGGCCGGCACGACAGACAAAGTTGAGATTGGTAAAGAAATTTTAATTACTGGGAGAAATTGACAATTGTCCCTTCGCAGATAACGAAGCCTCGAGGATGAGTCGAAACACCCTGTACATACTAACGATGGTTAAATTTCATTCAAGAGGATAAACATCGTCTATTGCCAAGGAAGCACTACTCTTGTGATGGTAAACAGAATCTGTTTATTTATGCAGAATAGTCTGAGCAACGTGAGAATGAGACTAGTTAGTGAAAACCTTGAATTTCAAACGTAGATACTTCTCCCTTGATTAAAACCCCTCAGAAAGTTCCAAAAGCAATTATTAAATTAAACAATTCCACCTTCCCCGTACGTCCTTCGTCTTCGAATCTGGACTATAACAAAGTTTCTTCCTTGATTGAAATTTATTTGTTATCGGCTTCCGTTTATACGATCGGCGGTAAGGCAACCTTCCAATTTTCCGTTTAAGGCTATTGAACCCATAAAATAGATCTAATTCCTCCAAACTTTTATCAACGACAATGACAAAAGTTTATCTACAACATCCTACCTACATAAATATAACTAATTAAATAAGAGCAGAACTTCATAAACTTTGAGGTATTTGAAGAGTAACTTCCTGAAAAGAAGTTATTGTTTTACCCTCATTATCAGGTTTTCGGGGAAGGGCAAAAAATGTGAGACCTTCACCACGGTCGAGACGGGCTTCTCTCCGCCAAAATACAAAAAAAATCGAGCTCCATATCAGTACTTTATTTTAGAAAAAAGTATTAAATAAAAATCGAAGAAAACGTCTCAAATCGATTTGAAGGAACACTTTCTTTTCGTAATTGAAACGGAAGTTCGAAAAAATCATTTTTACGAAGAATTCGATTTTACAATTTCTCCCGATTTATGACCTTTATTATTTTCCGCTTATGCTCTTAACGAGGCTGTTCACGTGTCGCTTTGCCTTTTTGATTGATGACTAAGAGATTTCGTTAACTAATTTGTGCCTACTACTTTCAATCCCAATTATGCCATATTCTGCACCATCATTTTTTTGTTAACATGCATCTGGTTAAAGATTCCGATTATTTTTTCTGTCATTAATTTTAATTGATTCGAGGAGTTTTTGGGGAAAATTTGGGAAAGGACCAATCGGACGTAGGGCATCAATGCTTTCGACGGACAGATTTCCCAGTTTTGAGATTCTTCGACGGTTGAAAAAATAGCTTTGTTCTATTAGGTGTACAAAATGAAACTCGGCTAAAATCTACAAAATTCAAATTTACCCTGTGGCTGAGTTTCATTTTGTACACCTAATAAATAAAAATTGTAGGAAATTTAATTTTCTATAAATTTGTATTTAATTTTTTTTTTCTAGGATGCACCATTTTCGGAAAATAATTTTTTTTTAAAATTAATTTATCTTGAAAACAGTGCGTCCTAGAGAAAAAATGAATAGAATTAAAATTAAAGAGAATTAAATTTCCACCAGATTTTATTTAGTGCATTTTTTCAATATCTGTAACGGTTTACGATTTACAAGCCTTTAAAAATTAACCTTCTTAATGGTTATACTTCAATAACCTTCTTACACGGAGAAGGTCAACTGTTGATGGACTTTAACGCCTAAAATGCTCAAAATTTTCAAAAAATGAACTACTAGGTGTACAAAATGAAACTCGGCTAAAATCTACAAAATTCAAATTTACCCTGTGGCTGAGTTTCACTTTGTACACCTAACAAAAGCAGTTTAAAACTGGTTTGCAACTCCTGGAGCATGCGCAGAAGGATTTTCACGTCAATTTTGACGTCAGACGACTTCAGTTTTGACGGAAAAACGATTTGAACGACGTCAGCTTTCTGCGGATGCTCCAGTAGTTTCAAACCAGTTTCAAATTGAGGTTGGAACAAAGCTAATAAAATGGGCACAATTAACTTATATTGTTTCGGGGGGGGGGGGGGGGGGGGGTCGAACGCACATAAGTTGACTGACTGTATAAACTAACACGCCAAGGTGGGGGAACAATCCCCACCCTTTTCTTTATAGGGCAGTAATACCGCTACAAAATGTGATAGTTTGGCTGGATGTAAAAGTTTTGGCCTTGAAATTTACGCGGGAAAGCCAGATTGCGGTTTATATTATGAAGATGTTATCAAAATAATTTTCCTTAATTATGAAGCACCCTTTTGTTCATTATGTTTAGCTTTAATAAACGAGCTCAGTGTACTAAATTTTCCATAATGTACAAAATTAAATTATGCTCTCTGAAAAATTAGTGAAAACAAGTTGTTTAAGAATGCACGCGTTGAAGATAAGAGATGAACTTAAAGTCGAGATATGAGTAACAAAGTTGGCGGAGAACACAATGCTCGTTATCAAAGTTGAGCGGAACTTGCTTTTCGGAGAGGACGGCTTAATCATAACAGACGCTCCACGGGGGGCCAACGGGTGTCACGCTCCTTTCCTATGTTGTCCCCGGGTATTTAAGTAATGAACGCAGTTACTTGCTCAAATTTACAGCTATATTATGTCAACAACTCTCCGAATGCTAAGGGTCAGGGAGTAAAAGCAACTTGCCTAACTAGCACCACTTTCAACTTGAAAACAACCCCTTCGAGCCCTGCTTCATTTGTTAATAGCTAAAAGGGTCTTCGAGTTCTGCAAGTTCACAAACTTTTTCCTCAAGAAATTATCGCATCCTAATGATTGCAACATTCTTACTAGAACATTTTTCTTTCAATTAAATCAGCGGGTCGGATACAAAGCAATAACTTGGCCGATGTGTATCCAGCTCATGTATTTTATAGAGGGGCCCCGGAGCAATCTAATCCCGACGTCTTCCCCAGAGCTTCCGTGGATATAATTAAGTTATAATATACCGCAACTCGCTTCTAAGATAACACCTCCCTTACGATTTCTGCTTAAATATTGAATTATCCACAAGTTCCTCCCTCGTTTTCCAAGTAGTTTTCTTTTCATTTTATTTTTTAAATAAAACCTTCGTTTGTAAGGAGGGAAAAATGAGGAAAACTTAAAAGTACTTAAAGATTCTTTGAAGTAAGAAGCTTACATCAGCTGTCTACCAGACATTTCTGATTGAAATGTTGAAAAAGATTTAAAATCTGGAAAGTATTACCTTTAAAAATAAGACATCCTGGACGTGAAGGTTATTCTTTTTTATCGACAATTAAAAAATACATAGTTTATTTGAAACTCCTGGAGCATGCGCAGAAGGATCTGCACGTCAGATGACTACAGTAGGGAAAAATTTCATACTTCCACCCCTTACGAGAGAGCCCTCAGTTGGGCAAAAATCCCATTATTTCTACCTTGATACTTAGAAAAATTTTCAAAAAAAAAGAACTTAAAAAATTTTTCGGAAAAAAAAAACTCGAAAAAAACTTCACTCTCTCTTACACTTCCCCCTCCGTTATATTTCCCCTCCCTTATACTTCCCCTCCATTATACTTCCCCCTCCCTTATACTTTCCCCTCAGTTGTATTTCCCTGCTCTTATACTTCCCCCTTCGTTTTACATCGTAATTAAAATTTTTGTTTACTCAAAGAGAGGTTATTGCGACACCCTCTGATTTTCACTTAAAACCTTCCCTAAGGGACCCTTGAATTTAAAGGGAGACCAAAAAAGGTGTTCTTAACGCTTTTCTAATTATGTCAATTTATGACGTATCTGATTCCTGAAGTTTAGGGCTTAAAAGTGGCTAAAAAGTTCCCTAAGGGACCCTTGAGTTTAAAAGGAGACCAAAAAAGGTGTTCTTAACGCTTTTCTAATTATGTCAATTTATGACGTATCTGATTCCTGAAGTTTAGGGCTTAAAAGTGGCTAAAAAGTTCCCTAAGGGACCCTTGAGTTTAAAGGGAGACCAAAAAAGGCGTTCTTAACGCTTTTCTAATTATGTCAATTTATGACGTATCTGATTCCTGAAGTTTAGGGCTTAAAAGTGGCTAAAAAGTTCCCTAAGGGACCCTTGAGTTTAAAGGGAGACCAAAAAAGGTGTTCTTAACGCTTTTCTAATTATGTCAATTTATGACGTATCTGATTCCTGAAGTTTAGGGCTTAAAAGTGGCTAAAAAGTTCCCTAAGGGACCCTTGAGTTTAAAAGGAGACCAAAAAAGGTGTTCTTAACGCTTTTCTAATTATGTCAATTTATGACGTATCTGATTCCTGAAGTTTAGGGCTTAAAAGTGGCTAAAAAGTTCCCTAAGGGACCCTTGAGTTTAAAGGGAGACCAAAAAAGGCGTTCTTAACGCTTTTCTAATTATGTCAATTTATGACGTATCTGATTCCTGAAGTTTAGGGCTTAAAAGTGGCTAAAAAGTTCCCTAAGGGACCCTTGAGTTTAAAGGGAGACCAAAAAAGGCGTTCTTAACGCTTTTCTAATTATGTCAATTAATGACGTATCTGATTCCTGAAGTTTAGGGCTTAAAAGTGAATTATAATTGAACCATAAATTTCTCGGGAAACTATAAACCAGGGAAATCGTTATGCATTAAACAGTTCGCGCATTTTGATAAATGAGTTAATCCGCGAGACAAGAGAGGGAGAGTGGCTAGTTTAGCATTTAGCTAATAGAGGAGAGGCAGCCTACGCTATTAGGGTCCGAAACGGTTTCACGTATGCAAACATACTAATTGTGACAAATGAATCAAAACTTGGGGGATCGATAACGTTTCGTTTGAGGCGTTAAAATAGAGAAAAAAAGTGAGGGAAGAGAAAAAGGGAAGACGGTTAACGGGGTAAAACATTCGGATCCGAGACGTCCCCAGATAATATCCTGTTGGGAGCAATCCATTACAGACAAGCTTCCATTTCCCTTCTGATTTACAGAATATTATTCACCATTTCACTTATAAATGATCCTAAGCCAGAAAAAAAGAGGTTTTCATTGGTAATTTTTCTTCGCTAGAAGCTCCAACTTTTGCAATTTCATGCAAGACGAAATTTTTTTCATTTTTTCTTCGACATTTTGGGTATTTGTAATCAAGTTTGGGTTACCCTGAGTAAGGGACGCGATTATCGTTGTTTTGGTGGATTGTCGTTAGTCGTGGGGACGAATATCGCTGATCAAGCGCTCGATGATCGTGAGTATTGGAGACAATTGAGGCGCTCCGGATACGAAGGGCGAACTCAACAAAACGTAGTTTCGAGATATTCGCATTTTAAAGTTTTAAGTTACGGGCGAACTCAACAGAAAAGTCATGCTCTGGAATGGGAAAAGGAGTGGGGGTTGTGTACTAGGATGTGGAGTTCGCCCTTCGTACCCGCTCGGATATCGCATTTAGAGCTTTGCAGCATATCGGTTTTTACGTATTTCAAGGGGGAAAAAGGGCTCAACATAAAAATTATACGGGTGTATTCACCTAGAGGTCTAGAATCTGAAAATGAAAAAAAAAATTTGTCCGATGTTGAGTTCGCCCTTCGTACCCGGAGCGCCTCAATTATTGCTTCCTCAGAAGATTGTCGAGAATCTCGAGGACCTAAAAAACAAAATTACCTTTTAGTCTTATTTTATTGCCCACAAAATTGCCTATTTCCGTGCGTTTTTCGTCTTAGAAAGCAACTTTCTGTAGGCGTTTTCCGAATTTTATTGGCAAATAATAATACTGAGCGCCATTCACATTCTTAACCAGTTGACCTTTGCAACTAAAGATTGCTTAGCAGAAATCCACAACAAAATTTTTGCATTAAAACTTTTTTTTCCTCTTTCTTTTATATAAAAATCTGTTAATAAAAGTGACTTTTGAGAAGAGAATAATGAATTATATTAAAGTTGATTTATATGGCGTTTAAAGTTAATTAAAGAATATAAATGAAAGGAGGAAAAGATGATTTAGGTCTTAAGAGGTAAGTTTTTAAAAAGGAAAAATAATTTGTAAAGGTATTGGAGGAAAAGGGTGTTCTAATTTATAAAAGAGAGACAAAATATTAAGGAAACCTTTTAAGGGACAGTAGGGCGGAAGGGTTGTAGGGTTCAAGGGTAAAGCTACCGCTTTTCGACGGCTCAAAACTAACAACATCAATTACAAGGAGCAAACAGTGGATGGGGAAAATGTGGGAGGGGCAGAGAGGCTGGGTTCGCTCTCCCATGGCCCATTAATTATATCACACTTGTGCACACGGCCCTACACCTCCAAACGCCGGCGATCATCAAATGGTTTCTCTCATATATCTTGAGGTGGAAAAGTTATCTAATTCTACATAAAGGGAAGATTAAGTATAAGAAAGTTATTTTCTCCTTTTAACGCCGTTTTTGTTCTTAAATACTAACCATGTCATACATTCCTGTCTTGCCGGCTTACATAATCCACATTTTATTATTGACCTTTCAGAAAATAGATTGGATTAGCTCTTAAATTACCAAGTCTATTTATTTTTAACAGAATTGTTAAGGGTAAAACAAGGTTTAACTTTTAACAGAATGTTAAGGGTAAAACAAGGTTTAACAGGAGCTTAACACGATCCTTCCATAACTTTGTTTAATAAATTATATATTGTACATACCTAACTGAGAAGAATACTTAAATGAGTATTTGAGTCGCTCCTGGTACGAAGGGCGAACTCAACATCGGAAAAAATTTTTTTTTTCATTTTCAGATTCTAGACCTTTTGATGAATACACCCATATAATTTTTATATTGAGTTTGCCCTATTTTTCCCCTTTAAAATAGTAAAAACCGATATGCGGCAAAGCTCTAACTGCGATATCCGAGCGGGTACGAAGGGCGAACTCCACACCCTAGTCCACAACCCCCACTCCTTTTCCCATTCCAGGGCATGACTTTATTGTTGAGTTCGCCCGTAACATAAAACCTTAAAATGCGAATATCTCGAAACTACGTTTTGTTGAGTTCGCCCTTCGTACCCGGAGCGCCTCATTTAAAATTTCAAGTTTTGATTTTTGAAAAGGTTTGCAGAAAAAGAGGCTGAAAATGGAATTTTTTGTTAAATATAGGGTACCTACCTGAAATAAGGGGTTTTTCGGAAATGAAAGAAAATGTTGAAAAAGAATCGTTTTCCTTTTAAGTAATTATTGCGACCTAGAGACGAATTTTGGGGGGTCGTCATCTTATATTAAACCGAAAAGGGTTGTGAGATAGCTTGTAACAATTAAATAATCCCACTAATGGCCCATAGCCGCTAAATTGTTTCGCACAATTAAGTTTGTGAAGTTTGAAGTTGCCATTAAGAAAGTCGAAGGAAAAGGCGGTTAAACGGGGGGGTTGTAGACGTTTGGCGGGTAGAGCGGTAGCGGGGCTTTGTACCGGTAAACACTAGATTGAGCAATCTCACGCTCTTTTAATGGTCTCAGCTTTGTACCTGTATTGTTTGATCTTACCTTTGAACAATAGGAAAGTGTTTTGCGAGCCTTGAATGTACGGCGAAAGGGGAAGCCGCCCTCTTCCCTTGGAATAACTCTCCCTCTTTTCCAACCCTCTGGCGCCAACGTTTTCACACTACCTCCTTCAACTCCTTTACTTTCATATGACTCACCTGTTGAAGCCTACTACTTTATTTCAGAAAGATTACGTCCCTAAAACCACCGCCCCTTTACTTCCACACCTACAATTTATCCTCTAATTAATGTCCTACCGCGGATTAATGTCCGGTTATAATTCTTTTTTATGAAAATATCCTTCTTTTTTTTTTTTACTTAATATATCATCATATTCCACCTAATCTACATTTTTCATGTCCTTTATCTGTACTTTTATAAACAGGGGGTACACCAAAAATTAAGTGCCTACCTTTATTTTCCTTGACAAAAAATATTGTATTTTATATGAATGGGTCATTTATGGCTAAAATAAAATTCTATACTAAAAATAAGGGCGTTTTTCGCTGAAAATGGAGTTGTTGTGTCAAAAATAGGGGCTGAAAATGAAATTTGGGATTTGGTCCAAAATGGGGAATGTTTTACGCACAATTAAGTTCCTTAAAGAAGTTATTGTGATACCCTCCTCGTCGGGTTTTCGGGGAAGGGTCTTCCAGACCCCGGAGGGTCAAATCGAAGATTGATCTTTACCAATCTCAACTTTGTCTGTGGTGCCGGCCGGCCGTCCGTCCGTAGCATTTTTTTCCGGAACACTTTACAGCCACAGTTTTCAACCGCTTTTCTACAGATTTTCACCAAATTTTCTTTAGACGGTGAATAGGAAACTAACGAGGGGGATTTTTGAATTTCGAAAAAAATGGCAGAGATATGTCTGTTTGAAATTTAAAAAAAATCGCTAAAAATAACAAACTCCCATATACTTCCACTCCCTTATACTCCCCCTTCCTTATACTTCCCCTCCCTTATACTCCCCTTCCTTAAACTTCCCCTCCCTTATACTTCCCCCTCCCTTATACTTCCCTCCGTTCGTTATACTTTCGTTCCCTTATACTTCCCCCACCGTTATACTTCCCCCTCCGTTATACATCCCCCTCAATTATAATTCCTTTCCGTTATACTTCCCCTCCCTTATACTTCCCACTACTCCGTTATACTTCTCCTCCCATATACTTCCCTCTCCGTTATACTTCCCCTCCGTTCGTTATACTTTCGTTCCCTTATACTTCCCCCACCGTTGTACTTCACCACCTTTATACTTCCCCCTCCGTTATACATCCCTCTCCGTTATAATTCCATTCCGTCATACTTCCCCTCCCTAATACTTCCCCTCCCATATACTTCCCACTACTCCGTTATACGTCTCCTCCCATATACTTCCCCCTCCGTTATACTTCCCCCTCCTATATTGTTACTTCTCTTTAAGGAAGTTTTCGTTGGAAGCTCTTCAAACAAGTACTTTTTTACGAATTTTTCGTGTAAAAAAATTATTTTTTTCACATTAATTATCATTTTAGTAGGGAGAAATTTCATACATCCACGCCTTACGAGAGGGCCCTCTCTTGGGGAAAAATCCCATTATTTCTACCTTAATACTCAGAAAAATTTTCAAAAAAATAGAACTTGAAAAATTTTTCAAAAAAAAAACTCGAAAAATTTTTCCAAAAGAAAAAAAACTCGAAAAATTAAAAAAAAAGTTGGAAAATTTTTCGAAAAAAAAACTTTACCCTCTCTTATACGTCCCTCACCGTTATATTTACCGTCTCTTGTACTTCCCCCTCCCTTATACTTCCTCACCCCTATACTTCCCCCTCCGCTATATTTCCCTGCTTTTATACTTTCCCCTTCGTTTTACTTCCCCATCCTATATTGTTACTTCTCTTAAATTAAATTCCCGTCGGGGGCAGCTCCTGACTAGTACTTTTTTTTTGGAATTTCAGGCTAAAAATGGACTTGTGATGTCTAAAATGGGTTTCTTGAAAAAATGCTCGCCCAGCCATTTATGTATACTTTAACTAATAAAAACAAAACTTAAATTATACATAATATTTAAGGTCAAATAATTTATTGTGAGCTTGTTATGAGAAAAATAGATTAGATCGGTGTTGATCTGATTGCTGTTATATTGGACGAAATGGTCGGATTAAGGCTTGAAGGTATACTTACGACCTTAAGGCGATTTTAGTATTGATTTCGTCCCTCTTTAATCTTACTGGTTGTCAGGGATACGTTTATAATCCTCATATATGCCTTTGGCGAATGTAAAAACTTTTTTATACAAAAAAAGGGCGTTTGAAAATAAACAAAAAATAATCATGATGGACTTGAGAAATTTCCATATGGAACGGATTCAAAATATACTCTCACTTTCACCTGTGCACCTCCTGCCGCTCTTAATCTTGACGCCAAGACTTTCCTTGAAGGCTTTAAAATTTTAATGGGGCCTTCTCGTAACAGTTTTCACCGTTTGACAGCCATTTTTATCGAATTTCTATTAAATAGAGCGCGATTTTGTTTCTGTATTTCTTCAAGAAAAAAAACAAAATAGGGCGCGAAAGTTATTTTTTAAAGGACGTTTCTGACGAAAGTCCTATATTAAACGGAAGTATATAATCACTTTTCCTAATTCAAACTGCCAGGATTTCCATATTTCTGATATTTTTGAGAAATTCCGGAACAACGTAACCCACCATCGTATAAAATGAGATATTCGAAACATGTCGTACGCTCCATAGCCCGAACAAATTAGACCAAAAAAGGCCATACTTCCCCAAAAAAAAAGTAATAACTGAACACTTTTGGCATGCAATATCCACCACAAAATGGACGTTGAAGTTAACATTCGAAACAATTTTTTTGCGCATTTTTGCTCATCTTGTTGACTAAAATTATCGGGCTAAGTGGTTATGGGGTCAACGTTATTCCATGAAAGTTTCTTCTTAACAGTCATTCAACATTCTCATCAAAATAAATTAAATTTAGGGCTGAAAATGTGTTTTTGACTTTCTTAAAGAAGTTATTGTGTTACCCTCGACGTCGGGTTTTTGGGAAAGGGTCTTTCAGACCCGGTGGGGTCAATTCAAATGTGGATCATTACCGATCTCAACTTCGTCAGTGGTGCTGGCCGGCCGTCCGTCCGTAGCATTTTTTTCCGGAACACTTTACGGCCACACTTTTCAACCGATTTTAACCAAATTTTCTTTAGACGGTGAACAAAAAACTGACGAGGGCGATTTTTGAATTTCGAAAAAATGGCGGAGATATGTCTGTTTGAAATTTTAAAAATTTCGCTTCGGCCAAACCGTTGCTCCGATTTTCAACAAATTTTCACCAATTGCTCCTTATATTTTTAAGAATTTTAGGTGTAAAAAAATTTACATTAATTATAAATTTAGTACGGAGAAATTTCATACTTCTACCCGTTACGAGAGGGACCTCCCTTGGGAAAAATCCTATTATTTTTGAAAATTGTTCGAAAAAATATTTGTGAAAAATAACATCCCCCTCCGTTATACTTCCTATCTCTTATATTTTCCCCCGTTAATACTACGGCCGGCCGGCCATAACCACAAGCAAAACTGATATCGATGTAGATCCTTAATCGAGTTGAGGTCACCCTAAAATCCCCCAAAAAAACCCCGACAAGTACGGTAAAACAATAGGTATTGTAAAATGCTAATAATGATCAAATGTTCCAGTCCACCACATAAAATGCATAAATTAAAATTCAAATGAATCTTTTAAAGTAACGAATCGTGTCTGTCCATTAAAACATAATAACGATACAACCAAAACGATCGATTGACCTCATTGAAAAACGCAGCGAAAATTTTCATATATAAAAAATTACACGTTGTATATAAATGTTGTTATTTTTATCAAAAAGCATTATCTTCAAAGTTTTTCCTCTCTTCAGCAAACGTAATTATGCGTCATAAAAATAACATTTAATGATGAGATTACAAACTACTCATTGTCAAAATATGAAAAAAATAAAACAGGACATGAATTCAATTTACTATAGAAGGTGCAACATTATAAACAGCTTTGTAAATTGAAAAACAAATTGACATTTGACATACCCAGTTCGGATAATCAGATTCTTCATTCCCATTGTTTCCCTAATTAGAAACAAACAAAGTTGTAACAAATAAATCTAAAATAAGGCTGTTTATTTAATTAAAAATGTTGCTAATCAATAAATATTTTGATTGAGGAAAAAAATGAAAATTTAAGAAAGAGATTTTTTTGCCACTTTCACTGGCATTAGAGATTGAAAGGAAACGTTCTAAATTTGAAACTGGGGTAATCTATCGTTGATGTCAATTGCTTTAAATTTGATTTTTAGAAACTTTACTTGGTAATCTATAAAAAAAAAATATACAAAAACCGGTTGATTTTATCAAAAATTGGGAATTTCTAGGAAAAAGTTTTAGTTTCAACATGACAACCTCATGGTCACTGAAGATCTTCTAAAAACGGTACATTGTTGAACTTCTATTTGAGAAAGTAAAAAATTGATGGGGTTTAAAATGTAGTTAAAGTTATAATTTATCTCTTTTTGATTTAGATTAAAAAAGGAAGGTGTGGAGTTTTTTTTTCCCGTATGAAATTAGCAAAACGCGTATGCAAACTAAGATGTAGGCCATCTGGAAGAAGTAGCCCACCCTACTAACTACAAATTACAAAAGCCAGTATTTAATTGAACCGGTTTTCCACCTTCTACTGTCCGAGAAAGGGGCTAAATATAATTTCGACGACATGAGGAGCCTCTCCCACGGTCAAAGACGTCATTTTCTACCTTAAATTTAAATCTCGGAAGAAAGAGGAAGAGAAAAAAAATCATTGAGACCGTTTAATGGCTTGCTTTCATTGGAACAACCTGAATACTCTGTTTCATTTATCAACCTCCCTTCTCCAAATGCCTCAAGCCCTTTCCTCCCTCATTTTCTCAGTTCGGATAAAAAAAGGGGGAGAAAAAGCACAAAACAACACAAGTGGAAACAAATTTAATTAGAGAATGAAACAAACAATATTACTCAAGGTAATTGTTCAACGGTTGATTTTTTTTTCTTTTATCTTCAATTTCTTTTGGCTCCTTTATTTTTTTGTACATGTTTCCCAACCTTTTTCTAGGGTTCTATTCATTTCAGTTAATTGACGACTGATTAACTTACTTTATCATGGGCGTTCTTTTGTATGATGTTTTTCTCATCTCATTTTCCTGAAAATGACAGGGAGGGAAAAATTAAATTTTTAATTAATTCTAAAAACATGTTTACTTTTACTCTTCTATAGGAATGTGCAGTTCTGCCATCTTTACCATAATACCTATTGACGCAAATAAAAGTGCTAGTTTGATGAGCTGCCAACGAAAACTTCCTTAAAGAAAAGTAAAAATTTAGGAGGGGGAGGTATAACGGAGGGGAAAGTGCAAAGGAGGGGATGTATAACGGAGGGGGAAAGTGCAAAGGAGGGGAAGTATAACGGAGGGGGAAAGTTCAAAGGAGAGAAGTATAACGGAGGGGAAAGTGCAAAGGAGGGGAAGTATAACGGAGGGGAAGTAAATCGGATGGGAAAGTAAATCGGATGGGAAAGTGTAAAGGAGGGGAAGTATAACGGAGGGGAAAGTGTAAAGGAGGGGAAGTATGACGGAGATGATAGTATAAAGGAGGGGAAGTATAACGGAAGGGGGGAAGTATAACGGAGGGGAAATTGTAAAGGAGAGGAAGTAAACGGAAGCGGGAAGTATAACGGAGGGAAAAGGGTAAAGGAGGGGTAGTATAACCGAGGGGAAATAATGGGCTCTTTGGCCTAGGGATGTGCCTCTCGTAATGGGTAGAAGTATGAAATGTCTCCCTACTAAAAAAAATGATAATTCAAAATAGGCAATTCTTTTACACCAGAAATTCGTAAAAAATATAAGGAGTATTTGGTGAAAATAGGTCCAACGGTTCGGCCGCAGCGAATTTTTCAAAATTTCAAACAGACATATCTCCGCCATTTTTTCGAAATTCAAAAATCGCCCTCGTTACATTCTTCTTCCCGACTAAGGAAGATTTTGTGAAAATTTGGTGAAAATTGGTTCAAAACTGTGGCCGAAAAGTGTTCCGGAAAAAAATGTTACGGCCGGCCGGCACCACCCGAAAAAGTTGAGATAGGTAAAGGTCATTATTCGAATTGACCCTCCGGGGTCTGGAAGACCCTTTCTCAAAAACCCGACGTGTATGGTACCACAAAAACTTCTTTAAGGAAGTTAAAAATGATTTGCCGAAAACTGAGCGAAATGAAACTGGGATTTTGACTATTTTTAAAGCTGTTTTTGAAATCTCATTTAGCGCAACAATTCGCAAAATAACCTAAATGGGTAAGCGGATATTCGATTCACGGCAGCGAGTAAATAAATACTGTTCTATGGATAGCTTGGTTGCTAATGAAGTAGGATTTCCATTTTTCGGGGAGGAAAACTGAAAATGTAGCTAATTTTTCTATCTTTTAAAATGTGAAGAAATCAATTTTTATAATTAGGAGAAGGGCCGACGGTGCAGCATTTAACTCTAGAAAGTCATGGATTACTAAAAGATTTTTTTTTTCTGTTTTGTTGACTCGTCGAAATAGGTAGCGAAAAGGAAACAATGAATTCCGTATTGTACCAAACTGGATAGAGCGTGATTGGTGGTCGTTTCCGTTAATGGAAATGCGGGTCAAACTGAGGAGTTTAAAGTCCCTTCTGCGAACGAGTCGAACCGGCCGGGGCCGCGTTTTATGGCACAACTTTCTTCTCGCCCGCCCTCGCAACGCTCGGAGAGAGCACCCAGATGTGGCATTATCTTCGACAAACGTACTATCTAGACTCGTCGACAGCTCTTAGTTAAGCTTTTATTCTCCGGAAGGCTAACTAACCCGTCCGAGAGGGAACACGTCCTACGGACTCGTTTTCCCACAGATTCAAAGCTTTAGAAGAACTCATTTATATTCATAAACAATACTATGATCTCTTTGATCAAACTTTTTGATTTGCTTCACCCGGGACATGTTCTTGATACACTCTTCCGATCGTGTTCAAAATGCATAACGCTTATAATTTATTCATAGGCTTTCTTGAGAGGAAAAAATCAGGCGCAACAGAGTCAGTTTTCGGCACAAAAAGACGCAATACAATCAAATTTCGGCACAAAAAGACGCTATAGAGTCAGTTTTCGGCATGAAAAGGTGCTACAGAGTCAGTTTTCGGCATAAAAAAGGGCCATAGAGTCAGTTTTCGGCATAAAATGGCGCTAAAAAGTCAATTTTCGGCACAAAAAAACGATATACAGTCAGTTTTCGGCATAAAAAGGAGCTACAGAGTCAGTTTTCGGCAGGAAAAGGTGCTACAGAGTCAGTTTTCGGCTTAAAAAAGGGCCATAGAGTCAGTTTTCGGCATAAAATGGCGCTAAAAAGTCAATTTTCAGCACAAAAAGACGCTATATAGTCAGTTTTCGGCAAAAAATGGCGCTAAAAAGTCAGTTTTTGGCACAAAAGACGCTATACAGTCAGTTTTCGGCATAAAAAGGAGCTACAGAGTCAGTTTTCGGCATTAAATGGCGCTACAGAGTCAGTATTTGGCATAAAAAGGCGCCACAGAGTCAATTTTCGGCACAAATAGACGCTATGGAGTCAGTTTTCGGCATAAAAAGGCGTTATAGCGGCGTTTCTTCTAAAAAAAAATTAATTAATTAATTATTTAATTAAATTAAATTAAATTGAAAAAAAAAATATATATAGATTATGTTTTCGGCATAAAATGGCCCTAGACAGTCAGTTTTCGGCATAAAAAGGAGCTACAAAGTCAGTTTTCGGCATAAAAAGGAGCTACAATGTCAGTTTTCGGCATAAAAAGGCGCTACAGAGTCAGTTTTCGGCATAAAAAGGAGTTACAGTGTCAGTTTTCGGCGTAAAAAGCTCTCCAATGGTTAAATTGACATTTCAAAATATGTTAATTTTTAAGTTTATTGACCACTAATATTAATTATTTTGTTGTTTATCAGGAGCGGTATGGTCTTTGACGGTTGAAAAAATTAGATGTTAGTCGAGCTTTCGAATAATATGTTTCATCATCAGGACCTTCAGTAATACAGACAAAATTAATATAAATAAACAGAAATTTCAAAAATTATATAATAAAAGTTCATTTACTTCACCTCGATCTTTAGTTTATTTTTGTTGAAATTTAGCTTTAGATATTTTTCTTTCATGATGACAATGTGAGAAATGAAATGATGAATCATGAAAGAAAAATATCTAAAGCTAAATTTCAACAAAAATAAACTAAAGATCGAGGTGAAGTAAATGAACTTTTATTATATAATTTTTGAAATTTCTGTTTATTTATATTAATTTTGTCTGTATTACTGAAGGTCCTGATGATGAATATATTATTCGAAAGCTCGACTAACATCTAATTTTTTCAACCGTCAAAGACCATACCGCTCCTGATAAACAACAAATAATTTCAAATAGTTATGAACTTATTATTTGGGAGGGGGAAATATCGTGTGATTTTAATGCATTTTAATCAAAAAATCTTGGTCAAAGTTGAACGCCGAATTTACGGGTGACTGAGTAATCTTAAAAACGCCCTTTCATCCCTCAAAGTCTTTTTACCAGAAGGTTCAAACACTGACATGTTAAAAACGTTTTTTCCGGCACCTAGATTTTTCACCCTTCCCCAAAAGTGTCAGATTATGTCTATGGAATGCTTAAATCAACTAGTTTGAAGAGCTTCCTAAAAAATAGTTTTTGCGGGTGAGTCCAGTGCATTCTAGAGTACTTGACCGTTCACCCACGTACGCCTCCTTATTTAGCAAATAAGGAAAATTTAGCTTTAAACCACATCAGAAGTGTAATTTTCTATTTTAGAGCCTTCGATTATGAAGCGCTCAAAACCGTTTTAGCTAAACGTTTCATACTAAAATGAGAAAACCGCCTATTGAGAAAGGATTCGACGGCTCGTAATTCCAAAACAGAATTGCGTTTTCAGACGTTAATTCCAAATATCGCTTAGCTATTGAATTACGGTAAATGGGCCTTTTGCCACCTTTTAATAGGTGAAAACATCAAAGTTATGAAGTCAAGGAAGTCATAGGCTGCAATCGATTTTCAAAATGACGAACGAAAATTACTTATTATAATATTTTCTATCTATCAATGTAGAAACTTCTGATGGATGTAGAAGCTGGAAAAATAATTGGTATTAAATAAACCAGTGTAATTGCTTACGGGAAGTTCAATTCCGGACGTAATCGCACGTAGATGTCGACTGCCTAATTTATGTCCGCATTTCACAGTCAATTTAACTGGAGGAATTTCCTTTCTTTCTCAACGTCTATTTTCTTTCTTTTTTAATAGTCTACGTATGCCTATTCAGGAAGCGGACATGGTCCAAGAATGTTGTCGTTATCTTTTTTTCCTTATTCGTCAAAGTGGAAAAACTAAAGAAGCAACCAAAAGTTTTATTATTTTGCCCCGACGGGAACTTCCTCAAAGTCGGGCAACGTAGTAATTTTTCATCCCTAAAAAATGAAATTTTCTGTATCAAGGTAAAGATAAATTGAAGACTTCGCCCATTCAGGCCGTAAGGAACAGGGAAGGACACACCAAATTTCTCCCTACTTTTATGTTTCTTTTGATGAGGTGAAGATCGGAGCAACAGTACAGACGTAGCGCAAAACTTTAGGCAGACAGGTCATTTTTGCGAACTTGAAATTCGGTGGAAACGTTTGGAAATTGCGGCCGTGAAGCTGTCCGAAAAAATTTGACGGACGGCCGGCACTAAAGACAACCTCATTATAAAGATCCCATTTTCCATAGACACAATGCCTTCTCATTGAGAAAGTTTAAAATCCAAGCTTCTGACTACTACTATCAAACGGGATTTAAATTTTATTTTCAGATACTTTGAGCATTTTAATATTAAAAAAGGAAAGAAATTGTCAAAAAATACATCATAGAATGAGAGAAATGACAAACAGAAATATTTCAGGACGGTTTCGGTTTAAGGAGGTATGATGGTTTTTAAGTGAGTTGCTTTGCAAATTTTTCGTTGTTAACAACGGTTTTCGGTTTTTCCCTTCTATCTCGGAAACCGTCGCACAAAACGAAAAAAAACGTCCTAAGTAAAAGTCGTAGCTACAAAAATCTCCTACAAAAAAGACTTCATTGGTTTTTTTGTCAGAGCAATACTTAAGGAGATATGAGGGTTCTTAAGTGAGTTGCTTTGCAAATTTTTCGTTGTGAGCAACGGTTTTCGGTTTTTCCCTTTTATCTCGGAAACCGTCGCTCAATACGAAAAAATATCCTAATAAAAGCTGTAGGTACAAAGATTTCCTACAAAAATTTATTTATTTATTATTTGCGTAAGAGCAATATTTAAGGAGTTATGAGGTTAAAACTAATAATCCTACAGAGCCTGTCTGAAAACTTAAAACCTTCATATCTCCTAACATATTGCTCTGACGGAAAAAACTAATAAAATATTTTATGTAGTAAATATTCGTAGCTACAACTTTTACTTAACACATTTTTTCGTTTTGAGCGACGGTTTCCAAGATAGAAGGGAAAAACCGAAAACCGTTGCTCACAACGAAATATGTACAAAGCAACCAACTTAAAACCCTCTTATCCCCTTAATAAGACTCATCAGGTGATTTTCAGTTTATTCCTAAATTTTTCAGTGAAATAACTTCTCCAAGACTGCGGGAAGGTAGGAAGGTAACAATTTATAAATGTAGGCTTTCGAGAAACTTATTAATTAATTGTATAGAATTATTCACTGAATTTGAGAGATCAATAAACGGAAAATAGTTCCCCTTAAAATTGAAGATAGAAATCTACCTGTCCCTGCTATTCTGAATTTAAAAATAGATTAATATACTGAAAAAAACATATATCGTGGACGTTGAAAATAACGGGTCCCGAACGAAAGTGAAATTCCGAAAAAAGCACGAGACAAAATAATTATATGGGAGAGAAGGGCTTTAGGAAGGAATCAGGAGTAACTTTCACAGAACTTGGGAGAACTTAAGAATTAATATTAACAGAAAATCTAATTTATTTAAAGCGTATAACGTTTTTGAGAGGATTCGAAAGGAGGAAGTTATTGGGTCCATCGGACGTTGACACCACTTTTTTTTATACAGGGTGCTCCGATAAAACACAAACGTTACTTTATGCCCTTGTCTAAAATGAAAGCACAAATGGCCCGGAGGAGGCACACCCTCATCTTTTCACTTTCACAGTAAACGCATTACTTTTTTTTTCTCCTCTCCCAGCTCGTTCTTTCTTTAACGTTAGACCCAAACGAAGTTTTTGTCCATCAACTCTAAATTTCTTTAAAAGGCTTTAGTGAAAGTTAAATTTTTAAATATTTTTTTCATCCCTATAAAAAGTTCGTCAACATTTTAGTTTTCCTACTAAGGCCAAAAGAAGAAGCCTTTACCTTTTTTGTTAAAATGAAATGAGGCATAAGAAAACAACAAAAACTGGCTGAAGATCTCACAGATTTTTGGCGATTTTTGAAAAAAGCCTTTGACATTCTCAAAATAACTACAAAAGGGAGATTTCGTAAAAGTTTTGCGGCGTTAAACAGGTCGACGGAAGAAGTTTTAAAAAATTTATAATATTTTTGAGAGATTTAATTTTTTTGTTACTGGTCTTTTAGACTTGTGATATTTACGTTACTATTTCTCTTTTACTAGTGCAAATTTTGGGCCTTCTATCAAATTTCGTCGAAAAACTATTATTCAATCCCATTGTCAAGGATGCTTACTTGGCTCTTCGGCCTTCGCGCAGGAGGAAAGACGGATGACTGGCCACGATTTTTGGGGTTTGCCTTGTCATTTTCTCCCGAGGGACAGATCCCTAACTATAAGCCCTTCCCCAAGCAATGCCATACCGGGCTTTTAGCGCATGGAGGAGGTCAGAAAACCCGTCAGAAAAGCCATAATCCCGTCAGAAAGCCAGAAAACCCGTCAAAAAAGCCAGAAAACCCGTCAGAAAAGCCAGAAAATCCCGGAAAATTTAAGCCTTACAATCGCTAAGATCAGTAATCACTTATCCTCTATTTTGAGTGGGAAACTCCCTCCATAAAACTGGACATGGAGGGTCATCCATACTCTTTCAGAAAGTAAACATCGAAGCCTTGACCTTTGGACCTCTTTACTGCCGGCGACAAATCGTTCCCTACAGCAATAATTTTTTCTCCTCGTACTTCAGAGCTCTTTTCAATAGCTTGTTTCTGCAGAAACTGGTTTCGATCTACTGTAGCATGCGCAGAAGGATTTGAACGTCAAAGACTTCGTTAAAAATCGTTTGTCCGTCAAATCTGAAGTCGTCTGACGTCATAGTTGACTTATCTTTCAGAAAGTAAACATCGAAACCTTCTGACCTCTTACTGCCGGCGACAAATCGTTCCCATCAGCAATCATTTTTTTCTCGTCGTACTTCGGAGCTCTTTTCAATAGCTTTGTTCAGCAGAAACTGGTTTCGAACTACTGGAGCATGCGCAGAAGGATTTGGACGTCATATTTGACTTCGTTCAAATCGTTTTTCCGTCAAATCTGAAGTCGTCGAAGTTGACTTCTCTTTCAGAAAGTAAAGATCGAAACCTTCAGACCTCTTAACTGCGGCGACTAATCGTTCCCTTCTGCAATAATGTTTTTCTCCTCGTACTTAAGAGCTCTTTTCAATAGGTTTGTTCAGCAGAAAAACTGGTTTCGAACTACTGAAGCATGCGCAGAAGGATTTGGACGTCATATTTGACTTCGTTCAATTCGTTTGTCCGTCAAATCTGAAGTCGTCTGACGTCAAAGTTGACTTCTCTTTCAGAAAGTAAACATCGAAACCTTCGGACCTCTTTACTGCAGGCGACAAATCGTTCCCTTCAGCAATCATTTTTTTCTCCTCGTACTTCGGAGCTCTTTTCGCTTTGTTTCTGAAGAAAATGGTTTCGATCTATTGGAGCATGCGCAGATGGATTTTGACGTCATATTTGACTTAGTTCAAATCGTTTGTCCGTCAAATCTGAAGTCGTCTGACGTCAAAGTTGACATGCAAATCCTTCAGCGCACGCTCCAGGAGTTTCAAACTGTGGTTGGAACAAAGAGAATATTTTATCAATAAAAAAATCTTGGCAATTTGATTAAACTTTTTAAGGGGGTATGTTGGGGTAGTATACAGAAGATAGTGACAGAGCAAAGTGAATTTTGACCTTTTGCCATCCTTGTTTACAGTCTCTTCAAACAAGAGCTTCTGAAGAAGAGGAAGGATAGTGGGGTGAAAGTGGGGATCCGCCCTGGGTGAGACTTGGAGTGCCAGTGAGTTCCCCGTGGCCGACATGGCTCCTTCAAAAGCACTCAAGGTAAGCTCCGCCGGTTTCTTCACACTTTTTTCAAGACGCTGATCGATATTTTGTGAAAGGGATTTTTCCGTGTTTCAAATTTTTATTTTTCAATTATTTTGAACCGGGGAAAAAAAGAACAATTTAGATGTGATGATTACAGCTGTATTTCTCCGCATTTCTCAATTTCTGGAACGGTAGAAAGAAGATGAAAAAGTGCTCCTTCTTATTCAGTGGAAAAACCTTCTCTCGGCGGGGTTGAGACTTAAATAATTGAAGACGCCCTCACCGGAGCGCTTCCGAAGATAAAACTCAAACGTGCACCCTGTTTAACTTTAATATCGTTTATTTATCTTATAATTTTCCTCGAAAAAGCGATTAACATTTAAGAAAAAGGTATGAATATCAAGAAAACTCGTGAATAAACTCTTAGGTGCATGAAAGGAACTCACCCGCCCTTTCCCCACCGCCTTATTCGCACTCGGGCCATCGTTAGTGTCCCCATCAGGGGTAATTTTCAGCAAGTTAGGAGGTCCTCCGGAGTTCCGACCCCTTCAGTAACGCCCCAAGTTATCTCTCAGACTCTATACCTACACAACTTTGTATAAATTTACTCCGAAACAACGTCAGCTATACACAAAATTTTAAACACACCATTAAACTTTATCCTCTTCTTCACTGAATATTAAATATACACGAAGGTTAAAATTAAATTAAATGGTTTTATCTTGCAAAAATGATAACAGAGTTTTTCGAAAAAAGATTTTTTAAGGAACGACTCTATAAAGCCGAAATATTAGGTGAACAAAATGAAATCGCAGGGTAAATTTGAATTTTGTAGATTTTAGCCGAGTTTCATTTTACCTAGTAGTTCATTTTTTCAAAATTTAGAACATTTTAGGCGTTAAAGTCCATCAAAAGTTGACCTTCTCCGTGTAAGAAGGTTATTGAAGTATAACCATTAAGAAGGTTAATTTTTAAAGGCTTGTAAATCGTAAACCGTTACAGATATTGAAAAAATGCACTAAATAAAATCTGTTGGAAATTCAATTCTCTTTAATTTTTATTCTATTCATTTTTTCTCTAGGACGCACTGTTTTCAAGATAACTTTATTATTTTTTTTAAATTATTTTCCGAAAATGGTGCATCCTAGAAAAAAATAATTAAGTGCAAATTTATTGAGATTAAATTTCCTGCAAGTTTATTTATTAGGTGTACAAAATGAAACTCAGCCACAGGGTAAATTTGAATTTTGTAGATTTTAGCCGAGTTTCATTTTGTACACCTAATATCATCCCCAAAATTCCTGGAGTTCACAAAACAGTCTATGGCCCACTAGAACACCCTTTTTGGGGGGTTTTTGCGGTATTTTGATCTTAAAAACATCGATTTTGAGGCAAATTCTTTGGAATTTTATCCATCGCCGTTTTTGGGAGTCTTTTTTGTTTTTCTGTTTAAGGAGTCCCTTAATTATTTCTATAGACGAAAAATGAATTGTAGGAAGTTACGACTTCTATTTTATTTCTTAATAAACGATTTTCGATTTAACTGAATAGCCTTAGATCTTTCGCAATCGTCATAACTGTACTCCATTGTTACAGTCATAAACCATTGTTCAATTACACACTGCGACGATTTTCACGGTGTTTCTCACAAAAAAAGACTATTATAGAATCTTTTCCGGTTTTAAAAGTCGGACGAGATAGATAAAAAAAGTCTGGGGCTGGCTCCGACGGGAACTATCTCAAAGTGGGGCAATAGTTTTTTTCATCCCTAATAAGAAAAACATTATTTTAGTATCAAGGTAGAAAAAATGAATGTCTTCCCTCATCCAGGCTGCACGGAACGGGCGAGGACACCCTAAATTCCCCCTTACTTAATTTTTGTCCCATTTTCTGAAGCCTCTACAGGCTCTATAAGATCCTTTTCCAGAGGCCTTCACATGGAGGGTCTCACAATAACTTCTGTTTGAAAAGTCACCACTTATTGTTATAACTTATTTTTCGTTTATTTTTGGATTGTTTGAGACATTTTTGAATTCAAGTTGTCGCTCAAAACGTTTGTTTGAAACATAAACAAGCATTCTGTACCCCCAATTCTACGGCATTTGTATTTGATATGATGTTTGAGTTGTGACATGTTGAAGGATGGACAGCATACAAAATGGTTTCAAAAAACATTTGAAAAGTTCATTTTCGTTGAAGCAAAACTTCAGAATTAAAAAAAAATATATTAGCTTTGTTCCCACAGTTAGAAACTGGTTTGAAACTGGAGACGTCGACATTGACGTCAGATGACTTCAGATTTGACGGACAACGATGTGAACGACGCCATCTTCTGCGCATGCTCCTGGAGTTTCAAACCAGTTTTAATGTGGTTGGAACAAATTATCTCGTACGTCTTCAATATCTGAATATCTAAAAACAAAAGTCCTTTCACAAATCTAGGAGGCCCCTAGAGTGAATTTGACCACTCACTCACTAACGAATTTCAATCAATGATTTATGCGCCCACCAAAGATTGCAAAATTGTCAAACTTCCGCTGTATTCTCGAATGTCTCCAAAACTTTTGGAAGATTACTAAGTTATGATTATGTGCCTACAAAACAGCTTGCAAAAAATTTTTTCGATTTCTCGAGAAATCTTTAAATTTAGGCAAAAAAGCGTTATTAATATACTGTAACTATAATTTATTAGGTGTACAAAATGAAACTCGGCTAAAATCTACAAAATTCAAATTTACCCTGTGGCTGAGTTTCATTTTGTACACCTAATAAATAAAACTTGCAGGAAATTTAATTCTCTATAAATTTGCACTTAATTATTTTTTTCTAGGATGCATTTCGGAAAATAATTTTTTTTTTAAATAAATTTATCTTGAAAACAGTGCGTCCTAGAGAAAAAATGAATAGAGTAAATTAAAGAGAATGAAATTTCCAACAGATTTTATTTTGTGCATTTTTTCAATATCTGTAACGGTTTTACGATTTACAAGCCTTTAAAAATTAACATTCTTAAAGATTACTTCAATAACCTTCTTACACGTAGAAGGTCAACATTTGATGGACTTTAACGCCTAAAATGTTCAAAATTTTGAAAAATGAACTACTAGGTGTAGAAAATGAAACTCGGCTAATCTACAAAATTCAAATTTACCCTGTGGCTGAGTTTTATTTTGTACTCCTAATATTTTCCTGCCATATTACCCCTAAAAATTTGTAATTTTGCCGAAAAATCCCTGCTTAAAGAGGTCCTTATTCAAATCATAAAAGAAAAATGTTTTACGCAGGTTCCTACTAAATATTAGGTGGCATGTGAGCTTTATGGCCTTTTATTACACACTTGCCAGTCGTCTCTTACTTTACTGGAAACTGGCTTGTCAAAATGGGAGAAATCAGCAAAAACACCCATAAAAGAATGAATTGCGCGACGATTAATTACGATCCTATATAGATATAAACATAATAAAAAGAAAAGAAACGTGACCGACAGGGAGGATCGGTGAGTGAAAAGGGAAACAGTCGTTTAAAAGGGAAAAAGTCGCACGTCCGCCGCTAGGACCGAACGAAGAGATATTACTTTCTCAAGGCCAGCGATATGGCCTTGTGGAGAAATGTCTGCGAACCTCTTGACGTTGATTACGGTCAACGGGGATCAGATTGGGGTCAGAAATTCCCTCTTCAAACCCGTCTAGTCCATGCCTATGACGCCAAACAAAATGGAAAAAAAAATTAAATGGCAAGTGGTAGGGAATTAAATAAAAAGGATATACCACGACCGGTTTCGGACTGTTGGTGAGTACGTGGCAGTTGCGTACAGGCAATTAAAAGTGTCATTTGCGTACAATCGATATAAAATAGTTTCTTGTTCACCGACTAAAGAAGATTTAGTGAAAATCTGGAGAAATTGGTCGAAAACTGTGGTCGTAAAGTATTCCGGAAAAAAAAATGCTACTGCCGGAAGGCACCATAAATAAAGTTGAGATCGGTAAACATCAAAATTCGATTGATCCTCCGGGGTCTAGAAGACCCTTCCCCAAAATCCCGACGTCGAGAGTATCGCAATAACTTCTTAAGGAAGTTAAAAAGGCTAATAGTCTAGTCAATTTGAAAAAAAAAAAAAAAATGTTGACCATGGAGCAATGGAGAATGACTTTTTGCACTTTTTCGTCTGTATCTTCAAATCGGTACGTCGCAGCCAAAAAATGTATAATACAAAAATGAAAGTTGATCAAATTTTCTACAAATTAGACGAAATAAACTTCTTTGCAGGATCGACCGTTTGCGAGCTGCAAAGCGCTGAAAAAAGACTACGGAAAAAAGCGTGTTTTTTAAAAATCCCGAGGGACATACAGGTGTTTCTCAAAAATTAAAGAAAGTTTCAATTTAGAAGTGGTTATTTCTTTCATTTCTTAATATTAATTAATCAATTATCACGTAAAATTGGATGAAAAAAGAGTTAATTGCGATATTTTTCTTTTTGTCTTTTATTTACGATATTGGCAATCGTGCAAGTGCCACTTCTGCAAGTGGCACTAGTTTGTTGTTTTGAACGCATCTGTCACTACACGCCTTATCAGGCGGAACCACTGTATCTATTAAATAGTAAGGGTATAGTAAAATTGATGAAAAAAAATGAGGAAATGGCCAACCTGATTGGTCCGAAACCGTTCGTAGAATATCTTTTTTTCAACCTTTATTCCCTATTTCAATCTATTTTTTTATGGTTGCTTAAATAGTCGGGTGTTGCGGACTATTTAAGCAACCATAAAAGAACTATCACCCGGCTGACAAAAAGAAAATTAACATTATTCAATCTATTTTATTAGAAAAAAGCCTATTTTAAACTTCTGGAAGAAAAAACAAACTGAGTAACCTAAAGTATAATTTTGTTTTTAGAGATGTTTGGAAAAGGGCTTAAAAGCGGTTGGCGGAAAGGTAGAAAGAGAGGTAAAGAGACTTCAGTAATTCCATTGCCCTTCTCTGATAATACAAATCGTGAACAATCCAAGACCGCATAATCACATTCTCTTCCCCGCAACACCTTCCTTTTCACCAGAATAGCTACGCTTTAGGCCTTTCACGCTCTAATGCGTTTTTAACTTTATCCGTTGACTCCAAATATTATTCAAACTTGTTTGATTCTAAACGAATTGTAAAAAAAAATTTTTAATTAAATTGACGATGGGAAAAAATTAGAACCAAAATGCGTGGATCTCGAGGTTTTTTATTAAAATTTATACCCTAAAATCCGGTCAGATGAGAAGGATTATTAAAGCTGTATCATTTAACAAAGCTATTAGTGCCACAATATCTCTCACTTAGGGGAAAAAAACAAAATTTGAATTTTTTAATTATTTTTCTCTTTTTAACATTTATTTTCTAAGCGCCGGATGAATATTGAATTAGTATAAAGAGTTTTCAGTAATAAAAAGAGTTTTCATTTAAAAAAAGTACTAGTTTGAAGAGCTTCCAACGAAAACTTTCTAAAAGAGAAGTAAAAATAAGATAGGGGAAGTATAACAAAGGGGGAAGTATAAGGGAGGGGAGTACTTATAACGGAGGAGTATAACGGAGGGAAAGTATAACGGAGGGGA